>JAMRXY010000042.1:600000-867731 GCA_024447195.1 Panagrolaimus sp. LJ2414
AGGTGGAAGCTGTCTAAAAAAATATATTACAACTGTTCGCAAAAAATTAAAAACTTACATCTGATTTTGCAGATGGAAGAAAATATCGGCATTCACTAAGAAGAAATTGTGGCAAGATCTAAAAAGGTAAGGACAATATCATAAATTTAACTAAACTCTCTCTTCTTGATATAAACAATTATTGTTGTAAATTACTTCCAAAAAGATTGCGCATAGCATTACTTAAATACTTGATCACCTCTAAACAACCAGAATCTTAAAGAAACTAACATTTGACTTTTTTGTAAATTGAATAAGTTGTAAGCATTTTCCAGTTTTTTCAACAGCAGCCATTTCTTTGTCACCTTCACTAAAAGGAATAATTGAAGCACCATAGTGATGTCCTTTAATGAGATCGGCTCTTGAAAATTTTTTAGTATCATCTTTTTCATGTTCCTTTTCAGCGCCTTCTTCATCGTTTTCATCAAGTTCCATTTTCACTTCTTTTTCTACTACTTCTTCATATTCACGAATTTTAGAGACCTATAAATACTGGTATTAGAAAATATATAAATATAACCAACCGCTTACTTTTTCATCACTATCAGTAGCTTCCTTGAACTTAATACTTATCTTTTCTTCAGAAACTTTAACATAAAGTTGGAGATCAATTTTAAGTTCTTTGCCAAGTTGAAATGTGAAAGGTTGGGCTCGAGTTGCTTTAGGTTTTTGAGCAAAAAATGAAACCTTGTTAAGAGCATTTCTAAAAGCAAAAGATTAAATTACAATTAACAAAAGAGATGTAATAGAGTTTAGACAAATTCTAGAAAAAAAACTTACTCAAACAATTGACTTTCTGTTGAGCAGTGCTCCTTAATATACTCCAACGCTTCCATAGTAGTATTGGGGATTTCAGACTTTTTGGTAGAATTATCACCACTAAAATATCTCAATTAATAAAAAGAAACAAAAGCAAATCTAACATAAAAACCAAAGAAATTCCGTTTTCGTTCAAGTCATCACAAAGATTCTTCAATGTACGATTTGAAGCATCACCAACTTCACCATGAAGATTACTCAATATTGCAATTGTTATTTTATCAGCATATGATTCTGAACTGGCTTGCTTTATAAATTCCATACATCCTTTAAGAGCAGCAACGACTGAAAAAAAGAAATGCATAAAAACTGAAAAAGAAATTAATAACATACTATCACCATTTTCTTGGGATGCTTTTACAGCATATAACCATTTAAGCTGATCAATAATAGGTTTCAAGAACGTATCAGATTGAACATTAACATTTTCGTAAACTTTATCTCCTCCAGTATTTGGAAAATGGGCAACATTAACAAAGCTTTCAGATTCAGCGAAAATCTAAAAGCGCATGATTCATTAATGTTAAAAAGACTGTTTAGCCTTTTATTATCTCATTTAATAAACATACCTTTCGACTTAAAATCCAGTCAGAAATATTAACCGAATTTTCAAATGATGATTTCTCATTTAATTCAGTTAAAGATGAATTCGAACCAGAATCAATAAGAAGTAAAAGGCATTCACGTTCAGGAATTTTTTTAGTTCGTTTAGCTCCAGAAGTGGAAGCACCGCCTCTTCCACGACCTCTTCCACGAGTGGATGCTGTTGTTGCAGAACGCTTACTCATTTAAACACTTTTTGATCAACGATCTTTAAAAGAACTTTGTTGAAGCTTAAACAGAAAGGAAAGAAAAGTAATACAAGGAGAAGAAAAAAGCTTGCGAAATTTGTTTCTGCAAAAAGAAAAAGCAAAAAAATTCAAACGCGGGAAAACGTTGCACCCTCTTTGCCAAAAATGTTTGTTGTTATCGTTAACAACGATACGTATCGTACCAGCAGCAAAATTGTTTTTGTTGTTGGAAACAAAAGCTTATTTTTAAATAACAACGTACGTACGTTGTTAAAAGCTTTGGGGTTTTATTTTCATTAATTAAAATTCATCTAATTTTCTTTGTGCAACTGTAGTGGTTTTTAACTTTTTTGTGAAAAATGGCTTACAAAAATGATGAAAAATAAAATAGCTGAAAGAAAGAATGCAAAAAATTTTCAAATTAGATTTATCATGAAACTTAAAAGGATCAATTTTATTTTGCATTTATAAAGAATCAGATTTTCAGTTGTAAACTTTAAAATTACACAGGAATTTTGGGTAACCTGAAGAGGAGCGATCAAAGCTTTCATTATTTTCTAAAAAAGATGGGATGTGGACAAATTTAATTGCAATTTTAGACAATTAAAAGTGAATAAGGCCGTAAAAATCTTACTACCCTTGTTCTTTGATAAGGGGCTGTCCAGATATTACGTCATCAAAATTTTGACTTTTTCGTACCCCTATCTTCCTATGCGTCATACAAACCCTTTGATGTTCGCCGCAACATCAAAGCGGCGTCATAATACCCTATCTCCCTACCAACCTATCTTTTGATGACGTAATATCTGGACAGCCCCTGATAGCGGTTACGAAATATTTAAAAAAATATTCTTAGCCTGCAAAAATACTAAAAAAAGAAACCGTGAAACACAATAAATAATTTATTTTTCAAAGATTATACAAGAAAGAACATATGTATGATACAAGAAAAGGTTAGAATAGAAATAAGGTTATAAAATACATAAACAAGCCAAAAGAATAAATACAAGAGCGTCTGGGAAGATGCAAGACGAAACATTCCATTATTGTTCTCCAACATTTACGCTGACTTCAGAATTCGTTCGAGCAAGAGCTTCAACTTTTTGAGCTAAAAAACATTTAATTTTAATTAAATACGTTCTGAAAATTATAAAAAAGAGAACTCACTTTTACGAGTTAATTCACCATAGACAGAAATATCAGGCTTATATGCTTCTTCTTTTGTTTCAGGTTGTTGTTGGAACATTCCATTTCCATTTGGAGAAAAGTATACAGAATTAAGAGGTTTAGTCGTAGCAGAAATACAAGCTGCAAAATTATTTCCAAGAACAATTCGTTGACGACGAGGGAATGAAGGCTTTGAACCATTTTGAGAGGTTTTCTTTGATTGTCGTTCTTGTTGATCGTTGAGTGCAGATGATGAACCAAAATTTGAATTTGATACACTGGATTCACTCATTTGACTAACATTTGATCGAGAAAACAACATACTTTTTTCTTGGTGCTTTGAATAAAATAAAAAAGTTGTTGATGGAAGATGAAAAACAAAAGGAAGGCAGATCTGTCGAAGATGAAATTTGGAAGTGATTTGTTTGAAGAAAGAAAAAAAAGAGCAAAAAATGTGTGAGAGTGAGAGCATGAAGTTCATGCTCTTTCTTATCCCATGAACGCGCGAAGAAAAAAAGAAGAGAAGGAAAATTTTTCCTTCTCAATTTGTTGTCAACAAACAGAAAGGTTTTTCTTGAATACCGTCTCTAAATATCAGGTATCGGTATCAAACCAATTTTTAATGGTATCCTTTTTTTAAACCGATATCTGCTTTTTTCGAAAAAAGATTATTAATTTCTTATTTTTTCCAAAAGAAGATAAATCTCAATCAAAAAGCTGTTAGTAGATTATTTTTTTAAACCCGGAAGTTAGTGTAAAAAGAAAAAAATTTAAAAAAGGCTATAAAATTGTTTTAAGAAATGTAGTTACAAAATCCGCCGTTTGAGGTGTTGAAGGTAAATCTTGTTTCAGTAAGTTGTAATGTCTAGACATGTCTATGCAGAAGAACTCAAAAATTTTTTCGTTACTGTAGAAATGTTTATAAAAAATTGAACTTTGAAATTTTTACTAAACTCATTTATTGTGTATTTCTTTTATTATAACAAAGTTTTATATCATCATGTACAAATGCATTTAAAAAAGAGAGATATCATTTGTTGGTATTCCCGTTGTTGACTCGTCTAGGTCACCAAGATGAAGTTCAACACTTCGAATTTGAATTCTTCTTTGTCCCATGGATTGCGGCTTTATCTCTGGTGATTTTTCACCAATTTCCCGACCACTAAATGCGAATGGATGATCACCTAAAAGTTTTGCAACTGGATCGGAAACTTGATTCAAATCACGTCTTTCACGGATTTCTAAAATTTAAAAATCTTGAATAATTTCAATGAATAATTTTTCCTTACCATCAAATTTTGCAGAACTTTCTGCCATAATTACAATTCCGAAAATAGCAATAACACAGACAATTTGGGACAACATTATTAAGGGTGTTTTTGAATGAACAAAAATGAATATTTGATTGTTTTTTGTTTTATATAAATTTGATTGAAAAAATAGATTACATAAACTTTATTCGATAAATCCGAATTGTGAATTAAAAAACGACAATAATCCTTTATTAACAAGGTGATTAAGTCTAAAAAGTAAAAATTGGTCTGACACAATAAAATCTTTTCACAACAACAGTAAATAGAATTAAATTACTCATCTATATGTTTTAAGAATAGAAGCTACATTTATTTCAAGGGGGATAACAATGTAAGAGTAATTGATCAAAACACTTTCATCGTTTGAATGGAATTTATTTATTTTATAGACTTTGAAATTAAAAAAAGTATCAGAGGATGCAAATTAAAGCAGTTGCCCAACCCTCGGAGAATGTTACGGGGATGTTCTTAGAAAATGTCCCGATGGTTTAAGGATTTAATATAACGGAAAAACTGTTCCATGCAATTCCGCGTGGACAAAATATAGCACAAACAAAACATGCTGCTGAAATGCATATAATACCCTTGAAATATGACCACCAACTGAAAAGACAAAATTCTTAAAAGATCACTGCCCCACCACTTACATCTGTGCATATGAGGATAAATCTGCTTTAAAACAATGCAAACCAACAGATTATTTTATTAGCTTTTGTTAAATTTTGTTTGGCATACTGTAATGCATTATTGAATGTAATAAATTTTAAAGTGTGAAAAATACTTTTGTGAATCTAATGTTTACCATTTAAAATAAATAATACTAACTGCAAATAAGAAAAAAAAATCCATTCAGAAATTAGACAGAAAATTAAGAAGACCGGGATCGATGATGCCCTCATTAGATAACATCAAATTGTTTTGCATAAAATTTTATTCCTTTTCACTCATTTTTTAAATCAATGTCCTTTTTTTATTAATTTAAAAAATGACAACACAAAATTCATCAAAAATTGATATTTTGCTTTATTGGATTCTAAATGTCTCGGCCGCATTTATGTTATCTGCAGCACACAATGTGCTATTTTTTGTTCTGGATATTCGCACTATCGTAATACATTTTTTGCATTATTTTTTTACTTTTATTTTTCTGTTCATTTCGTATTCGCATTTAGCAAATATTAAAATTTTGCCGCCAGCTTTGAAAATGTCTCTGATTCCTCCTGTAATTTCTCAAATTATTGTTAGTTTATTGACTGCAAGGGTTCATGCTGGTAATCGAACTGGAAGTTTATATTTAATCAGGTATCATTTTAATTTATAAATATTTTGTTTTTCGACAATTGTTTTTAATTAAGGCTTTGTTAATAAAATAGTGAATAAATTAAATTTTTGAAATTTGAATTTGGATCGAAATTTTTTCAAAACTTCGAAAGGTTGATTTTTAGCGGATAAAAGGTATAGTATTTTCTGCCATGTACCCTAGTTGAAAATACTTTTAATTCAATAATGGTACAACATAAAATTTTATTTTTATCGTTAATTAAACCACAACAAATTTAGTTCAAACAATATGTAAATTTTAGAATCTTTGATTTCTTGGCAACAATTACGGCACTTAAAATTGCGCCAAAGCTTCTTGGACCATCTTCAAGAAATCGATTTCAGTGGAAAATTATGGTAAGCTTTTATTTTATTTTATTTTTTTTAATCTGACAAATTTTCTTATTTTTTGAAATTTATTTTTAAAAAACAACTGCAAGCATTCACTCACAAGCATTTTCTTATGTTTTTCGTTAAAGCTTTAGAGTTACTCGTATGACTTTTTTGAAGGTTGCAGTCAAAGCTGGCTTTGATCGTTCAAATAAATCATTAATCTTGACTGAAAAAGTAACAAGAAATTAGTTATAAAACAATTTGAGTGAACACATCTGTCATAAATCCGAACCAAAGAAATAGCAAAAAAGATAGACAGAGTTAAAAAATTATCCATAAAATTTGTATTTTACAGTTACCCCTGACAATCTCAGCTTCAATGTCATGGATGGAATTTGGTCATCTCGAATATGATAGTGTTGGATTTTTCTTGGCACCTTTCCTTGCCGTTGCGCAAGGAGTAAATGTTGTAATTCTAAAAAAATCGTACAAAACGTTTATTTCTTCAAGCCCACAGGCATCTTTTGAAGTATTCTCATTATTTCATTCCGGATTAGTTTCAATTGGCTTAGCACTTCCGGCCCTACTTTCATATTTAAAATCTGTAATTACTTATGATGCATCTTGGGAAATTATTGATTATGTAAGTTTGAACTCCAAATAATTATCTTCTTTAATAACGAAGTCGACAAGCCTGTTTTCTTCGACTTCTGTTATTTGAAGAACTCCGGTTTACAATTATATTTTAATTATTTTAAAATTTTAAAAACTTTTTATGATTGTTTAAAACCATTAACAAAAATATATTTAATGTTATTGGCATAATTTTTTTTAATATTCAAAAACAAGACTGCTTTCAACATACTTATAAAGCAAAAAAAAAAGAAAATGGTGTAAAAAAGAATGGAGAAAGAAGCGATCATTTTTTGTAAAAAAGCTATTAATGATTCATAGCTTATCCCAACTGAAAAGACAGTTTTTGTTTACCTTTTTTTCGCGATTCATGGAGAGCGTTTGTTATATATATATATATATTTTAGGTTCTAATTTCTATGAGTGTTGTGTTTATGACCTGTTATAAATTCTCTGAATATTGGCTGATTTTTAACACAGATTTATCAGTATATTTTTGTTTGGAACATACAAAATTCTTTATTGGTTCAATTGGACAATGGTTTTTGCAAAATATGGCCCACGCTTCAATTTATGCTTTAACGGGAAAAATGGTCTTCATTACTTCAAGCATTCAATTTTGGCAAGCAAATGAAAAAACAGAGAAAAAGGCTAAACATGTTAATACTGAATAAACTTGAGATTTATAAAATAATTTATTTTTTTATCACTTTTGCGTTGTTTTTAACTTTTTTGCTGACTACGGTAAACAATGAAATTATGTAAAATTACAGTAACTTTTTACAAGTTTAGAAGCTGCAAAGTTAGAAACAGACAAAATATGATTTCTGCAGTTATACAAAAGTGTTTATAATTTTAGTTGAAAACTATGGATCAGTATTCAATTTTTCCTAAATAACCGTAATTTTTTGAAAAGTTGTTTTTTATGATAATCAAATATTTTTTTTCAAATACCTTTAATTTTTTCACCTTTAAAACCGCCCACAAAAAATGTGAAAAAAGACTGAAATTTGTTTTTGCCAAAGATAACGGAAATTGCTTTGCTTCTTTTTTTGCTCTCTGTTTTGTCTGTTCATTTCATTGTTTTTGCCGCTGGAATAGTGTAAAGTTTTGAAGAAAAAAAGCAAGCAAAAACTTTAATCAAAAAGCATAAAAAAATAGCATTTAACTCAAAGGAAGGAGAAAGTGATCATCCCCTCAAGAGGAGAAAAGAAAGGCAGATATAAAGCCAACTGACTCAAGAATCAAAGGAGGCATTTAATGTCAGTGTTTGGCTTTGGATCTGAGAAATATTGTTCTCAAAAAAGAGAGAAAAAAGCTTTTTCAATTTCTTTTCTTTTAAGCGCCCACGTTTGATTTTTAAAAAAATCAGGACAAACGGCTGCCTTTTTTTATTCGGGCAAAAGTTAGATCAAAAGTAGCTGCCGTTTGTTACTTTGCGTCAATGCCGGGCTTTTCAATCCGATGGGCTTTCTTTTCCACCCCCGATATTTGATATCTCTTTCCGTGCCCCCTTTTTTTCTTTATCTTTCTTTCTCTCTCTATCACCTTCTCGGCTTAAATGAAAAAAAAGGTTTTTTGAATAAAAAAAAGCGATAAAGCTCTTGTTTTTTGATTGATCATTGGCAATTTAAAGCGGAGAAAAGGAGTGATTTTTGCTTGATTTCATTTTGCATCGGAGATAAATTGAGACTGATAGATAAAAAAACGGTGGTGAGAGTGATTTTAATGTTTTCCGTGAATTTAGAAAATCCTGGGTGCAGTTGTGCCGGATTTGATTGAATAAAGTTGGGTGTTTTCAACACCAAAGATAAGAACTTTTATTTTTGTTTATTATTTTCTACATTAAATTGTATTTGATCTGACTATGTGCTTTTTTACAGTTTTTTAGAAACATATTCTTGAATTCTTTCATTTTGAATTAACCATTTAAAATTGAAGCATTATAACCTAATAAAAGATATTCTTTTAAATGTTTAAAAATTTATGTTGAATGAATTTTAGACTTTTTTCCTTTTTTGTTTCTTTTGATTTTTGTAAAGTTCTTTTTTAAAATGCCGAGATTATTTTTGAGATATCAAGTCATCAGCAGATTTTTGTATTGTTTCGATTTTTTCGACACTTTTTTTCAGCTTTAAAAGTATTCATTCATCTTTAAAAGATGTCATTTTTCAAACTGTTAAAAAATTTGTTTTTTATGTGTTGAAGATTTTTTCTTTAAAAGTTTAATAAATAATGTTATTTTTATTTCATCACACACATTTTTTGCGTTTGAGTTTTGGCACTTTTGATCAGCTGTTTGTCAAATCCATTTGTTTACTGCAATAACTTTTCTTTTCCTTTTAACTTAAAATTTTAAAAAATGTCGCCTTCACGTCTGTTCATAAGTTTTTAAACTCATTTAGCTCAGATATATTTTTTTCAAACCATTGTTTTTCTTAAGTTTATCCCAGTCAATTGGTCGCACCTGCATTTCTTTTTCTCCTTTTTTTTCTTTCTTTTTCCTTAAGCTTGAGATATCTATTTAGAAGCAATTTTTTGCGTCAGGTGTCGTTAGAAACGTGGGCGGTTTTGAAAAAAATAAGCGAACACTTTTTTATCTGATATATATTTTTACCCCCTCAAGGTTGGAATGTTTTTATCATTTAAAAAAGAACTTGAAGGAGGATTTTAGTTTGTTTAAAAATTTTTAAAGATTGGCGTGAACGGTTGTTGAAAAATATATACGTACTCCACTTGTTGATTAATTGTACAACTAAATTCAATTTAATAAAATTAAAATTTTAGCGGCCTTTTTTGCACACAAGAGCCAGTAAACATGGTACCCAAGCCAAATGAACCCGATGTTGAGCCTGCAGGTTTGTAATTATTCATTTATTATTTGAGTGTGCTTTTAATTTCTTTCTCTTTTTTTAATAATTATTGCACGTTTTTAATACATTCTTCATATTCTTTATTATCATTTTATTACTTTTGGTTTTTTTGATTTAAACTTTTATCACGTATGGTTTCTAAAAGCTTTCCGTTCTTTTAAAACTGTCTCAATTGCCTTCTCTTTTATTTTCCTAAACATTTATCCCCTTCTGTTTCTAAACAAGTAAACAATAATGCAAAAAAAGTTGCATTTAATTTTTTTTGAAAATTATTTGCACAAAGAATTAGACAAAAATTTACCTTTTCAACGTAAGACAAACTTTTTTCGTGAAGGAACAGCCACTAACTTTTTTAAATTCCTCCTACTCTTTTTTAAGGATTTGTTTTTAGAAGCTTAAAGCCTCAAATTTATGAGAGAAAAGGAAGGGAAACGGAATGCAATAATCCGGGTTCAAATTTAAAAGGTTATATTAACATTCAATAGCTCAATGTGTTAAACAAAATAAGATAAAAACAAGTTTAATGCGGCAATGATCTACTTACTTTGTGAAATACCATAGTGATAAAGATATCATAACTATCGCAAAAAAACTATTTAAAATATTATTGATCAACATTTTTACCAAAATGTTTTCAACTAATTCTCTCGTTTACTTGAACGGGAATTTATATCCGATCAAGTGATTAAGCAGTTTTCTTATGTCTTTTTTCATGTAAGCATCTGTCATTGAAAAAATCCAGTCTTTTTTCCTGTTTTCTCTTATTTTCTGTGGTTGTTGATTTTTGTATCATCATCACAGACAAGGTGCTCCTTTCCATGGTCACTTAGTTAATAAAAGATACTTTTATTTAAGAAAGTTAAAAATGTATTGATTGACAGCGGATATTTCCGGATATCAAAATAAATTGATATATTTTTTTCAAAAGTAAAGAGAGCAACTTTTTTGGTCCCTTTTCTTGAAAAATAGCCTCTTTTTCACGCGTCTCGAAATCATAAAACTTTCTTTAAAAAATAAAAACATTTGTTTACTGTTATATGTGTGAAGGGAGTCATGAAATTGAATAAAAATCATGAATCAGTTTGCAAACATCTTGAAGACAATGGTAGATCTTTTGATTTTCGAAAACGTAAGAAACGATGTCTCAAGTATTAAGAAAATGTCTTTAATAATAAAACCAAATAACATATTTCTTGTCAGAAAAAAAAAACGTTTTTAACTGGGAAGTTTTAGATTAATTTATTGTTAAATTTTTTATAAAAAATAATTGTGGTCCATGTTTTCAAATTGATGTATGAAACAACAAAAATAGTGAAAAAGAAAGATATTATCATTTTATGAATAATTTTTAAATTTTTGGTAATTCTTCACCAGGCAAAATGTTTAACGTAGAGCATGATAAATTATCGTTTTTCTGCGAAACAATTTTTGCAGCAAGTTTTTGAAATTAAGTCTAAAAATTCAAACATCTTGCATACTTTTTTGTCGTATTTACACAGACAAAAAACTTTTCAGGGTAGACACTTTTTTAAAGCATACAGTATCAAACAAATGTCAAAAAGATGTTTTTTAATTGATGTTAAGCTTGTTTTTTCTCTGTGTTAGCTAACTTTTCGAAACCCCGCCTCTTTGAAATTAAGACTAGTCTTTTTTTGATAAAACACAGAAGAAAAAAATCGCTACCTGAATATTTTTATATGCGCAAAAAAAGCTAAAATCAAAACATTTTCATTAAAAAAGAACGATCAAGGAAAGAAGCTTCTTCCATCACTTGGCTTTTTTTCTTTGCTTGCTTGTCCTGCTTTGTTTCTTTCATACTCTGAAATTTTGCAACGAATTTGTTCAACTTTTGGAAATCAACCCAAGAACAAAAAACGAAAGAAAAAAACGTGAACGAATAAAAAAGAAGAAGCCGTAGGAAGCAAAGCAGGGAAGACGACTCAAGCAAGCAAGCAAGCGACAAGAAGAAGAAGTTCAACTTCTGCTTTTTTTCCCCTGTACGAAAGAAAAAAAACAATCTTTTACCCTCTAATCTTTATTTGTATTTGTTCCCCCCTCTCTTTCTTTCTTCCCTTCTTTCTCATCCTTCTAATCATCAAGTGTCTCTTTTTTTGTATTTTTTTCCACACTTTTTTTTTCATTGACTCTAAACAATATTGTGCGATACTTAACACGTTAAAGTGGTTCTTCCTCTTTCATACGGCAATATTATCGTTTCTGATATTACCTTCTCCATTGATCTTCAATATATTTTTTATTACTCTCAAAGTAACAATATACGCTTTTGAAAAAGATTTAATTGTGTCTTTTAATATTGTGAAGATCTGATATTTTTATCTGCTTAACTGTAAAAAGTACTTTTGTTTTTGCTTTTTACTGGTATTGGTTAAACCTTTCATTCTTTACCACTGCCAGTTTTGAAAACTTTATTGTTTCAAAGCCGATAATTACCTTGTGCACTTATTATTATTGTTACTGTAAGCCTGTAAAGTTTTGTAATCATGATTAATTATCATACAACTGATACCACTCAACACAATTCATGGATTAATGAATCAATGAAAATAAATGATATTCATCATACTGTAACAAAAACTGCAAATCGTCATATCATATCAAATGATGGAAAAGATTATGATTTTCCGGAGCATTTCTATCCAACGGATTTTGAAAAATCTCTTGCTTTTCAACAATCTAAATTTCCACCAATGCTTGGTGGCCCAAATGGAATGGATTTAAGCCCCCGTCAAGCAGAAGTTATTCATGCTGTTCTTCCACCCCGTTCAGAATCTTCACCCTTACATCCAAATAATATTGCTGCAGCAGCAAATAATCGATTATCAAATTATTCAACCTTGGTGGCAGCAAAACCAAAAATTATTACAAAATATGGAGATTATCCAGAATTGACAAATTCAAATACAAAACTTAATTTTGCTCCAACTTTTACGGCTAATGTTTCAGTTAATAATAATATTACACCAATAAATAATAATTATATTAATAATTCAATGTCAAATGATAGTATTCCAAAATTTGCTCGAGAGCCTCAAAAACTTCATTCCCCGTATGCTCAACAAGGAGATCAACAACGAGGAAGCAAACCTGAAATTGGACCATTTGGAATCTCATATATTGGTTTGTATCCATCATCAATTGCTAATTTCTATATTTCTATCTTTCAATATCCTTCCTTCTTGAAATTTCTTTGTGCCCTTTTGAAGCCATTACTTCTGGTTTTTCTTCTTCATATGTTTTTAACCATTAACACTTCTGAATTTCTTTTTTCTTCTTTGCCTTTTCAAATGTGTTTAAAAACAATATTAATTTAAAAAATTGATTTTAGCCGACCAAGGCCAAGATTACACTGATGCAGATCAAGAACCAAATGCCACCATGGAAGCAGCCGTTTCTGGTCAAGCTAAACCAAAACGTGTTGGACGTTGGACTCTTGCCCAACTTCGTCAAACTGATGGTATCATTCCATCCCAAGCTGGTTGGAATAAGGGTGACTCCCAAAAATTGATGACCAATTTCGGTACACCCCGTAACACCCAAACCAGAGTTAAAGCTGAAAACATGCAAGTAAGCTTTTTGTGAAATTTTGAAACTATGACACAAAAAATTTGTTGAGATTTTTTTATTGTAAAAGATTCTTGTCAGGATTTATCCTTGTAAAAACGCAAGAAATAAATTTTCATATTTTTAGGAAATCCCTGAAGATGTTCTTATGCGCAGTCATGGTGAAGTTCGTCTTCAATCCGGTACCAACAAATTCTCCTCACAAAAGGTAATTTTGTTATTAATGTTTTTGAAAAATTCTTCAAGTTCAATTCATTTAGGGTATGACTGGTTTTGGTAGTGGCCGTGATGTTGTCCGTGAAGCCAATCATGTCAATCAACTTCCCGCTGATCTTGAAGTTAGTTTTCCTTACGAAAATATTAGCGGAACGTATGCAAAAATTAAAAGTAATTTTTCCGTGGGAAATAACAAAGAAAAACTAGAACATAAGAATTTACACCATGTTGCGACCTCATTTACTTTTTATCTTAAAACGCAGATCAGCAATTTCTTGCTGAATTTTACTCTGCGGCGGTTGTTGCCTTTGCTTCTTTGACGCTGTTTTCTGCAACTTTAACAACGAGAAATAAAAATCAGTATTCGTATTTGACACTTTTTCTTCATAGATGCTTTAACGTGCTTGCTGTTAATCTCCCCCCCCCCCCTTCTTTTTTTATTTTTGCTGCTTTTCTGGAAGAAGAAAAAATACCAAAAATAAACTTTTTTTCTAAACGGAAAAAGGGAACTCAAAAAAGTTTTTTTGTAAATTTACACATCAGATTTACGCGAAAGTTTGCCTCTTTATTTGTTTGCTGTGTTTCTTTCGTTTTTTGGGAAGAAAAAAAGGAGAGAATTTTGTTGTCTCATTTGGACTTCTCCTTGTGAATTTCTAAAGCTCACTTGCACTACAACTCGAATAGAGACATTTTAACTTTTGCTAAAAATGTTTTGGCGTTTTGTTCTTTGAAGAAAGTGAAAATTTCAGAAAATTTACAGAAGTTTGTTAATTAATAACTTCTGAATACATAGTTAAATAAACTTTTTTCATGTTCTAACATTAAAATATAGGTTGTTGGCTATCCAAAAAGGGTAAACACATATGTTTTGGACAACTGTAAGAAGGAAAATTTGTTAAATGAAAAAATGCACTTCTGGAGACTTCTAACATCTGAAAAACATGCTTCTGAACGTTGAATCTTCATGAAATTTGGCATGTATGATCCCTATAGGGTCTATAATCATCACGGAAAAGATCAAAAGAAATTATCCATGCAATTTTTTTTAACATCGATATTTCGATTTTTACCTTGCTCAACATCTACAACATCATTTACTTTAATTATTTTCATCAATTATTGCTCAAATCTGTTTTAATTAGCTTCCTATGATGAGATAAGATGATTGTAATCAATTAAAACATCAATTCACTCAATATATTTATTGTAAGATCAATCAAAGTCAACAATATCTTCAACATCAGAAAACTTTCTTTTTTCAAGAAGCTTGATTGGATAATGTTCAGTTTGTGTTATGACAATATAAAATCAACTACCACTGACATAAATGTAAACTTTTCCTTTATTGTTTGCTAAGGATTTGATGTTTCACATAAGCAACAATTCATGTCATACTGTATTTTGAAAGTTCAAAAAGCGTTTCGAAACCTTTTGACAGGTATTTTTTATCGAAAGTTTTTTGCAACTAGTTGTTAACACTGTTTTCTCGTATCTATCTAAGTTATGCCTATCACTTCTGAAACTGCTAAATCATTGAATGAGCGTAAGAAAGAAATCAGAGAAACTATAATACGAAAGAAAACGAATCAAACCTCGAATGCGACTTCAGCAGCTATATACCAGAGAAAATCTGAAGAACTTTTGGAACGATCTCGACAATTAGATGAAAGGGAATCAATTCTTAAAATCAAATATGATAACTTATTCACTGAACTTGAAAGAAAAAAGAACGAACTAGAATTACAAGAACAAGTTCTCAATGAAAAAGCCAGGCTACTAGAAATCAAAGCTGTTGAACTTGCACAAAAATCTGAAGAGTTACTAAGAAAAGAAGAAGACTTGGTTGCTGATGTTCAAGTTGCATCAATGAATAATATCGTTAAAGGTAAAATAATTGTTTTCTTATAATAATTATATATGAATTTTAGGTCGTCGAAAACGTTGTTCAAAAAAGATTTTAAAACCTTTCAAGTTATTAAGTCGGAAACAAAAATATCGTCGTCGACAACAAGCTCAAAGATTTGGAGTCCCACTTTCTCTATCTACAGAAGATTCTCTGAAACTACTTATTGAAGGTCGCTTTACACAAAAACAGCGACGTGCGGTGAATAGGCTCTCGCCAAAATTTTGTAAGTTTTTTACTATGAATATATATCTGCATATTTATTTAATTCCACAAATGTTGTTTTAGTTGCGTCCGAACATTCAACTGAAAAGCAAATAAAAAATATGTTAGGAGATCTTGGATGGGATTTTGCCGTGGAAGTGCTTATTGATGGAGAAAAGGTGAAAGTTCTGTCATTTGCAAGAGTTCTACTTTGGCGATTGAAAAATATTGGCATATATAAACTACCTGAAGTAATTCAAGTAACGTTTGGTGGCGACAGTGGAGACGGTACATTTAAACTTGGATTTTACTTAAACAACCTTGATGGATCTCAATGCGATGGAAATTTCGTTATTCTTGCTACTTTTAAAGGAAGTGAAAATTATGAAAATATTAAAAAAGTGGTAGATGCAGCGTTGAGAGAATTGGATATGTTAAGTGATTGTGGATTATTGTTCGAATATTTTCTTGTTGGTGATCTTAAATTCCTTTCCATCTGTCTTGGATTACAAGGGTGTGCTGCAACATACTTTTGTATTTGGTGTTTAGCGAAGAAATCGAGTCCAATGGAGAACACGGATGAATTACGATGGTTGGATGATTTATTAAAACATGGTGACACAGCGAAAACAAAGGCTGAAGAATTCGGATTTGAAACGGCAAAATTTAAAAACTTTTGTCGCTTAGAAAACAAATCTGTCTGTCGTCCTCCTATTTTTACATTCATACCGTTAACTCATGTTGTACCACCGGTTATGCATATTATTACTGGATCCGTGAATTACGTTTTGAAACTTAACGTGAACAAAGAGATGTAAGTTGTAATTTTTTGAAATGCTTGATTATATATATATATATATAAACATTCATTTTAGTAGTGCCAAGATATTAAAAGATTGTAAGATTAATGTACAATTTCCATCTCATGACTTAACCGGTGGTGATGTATCAAAGCTTTTGCAATATTTATGCACAACAACCGAATCATACATGCTTTACGGAATCGAGGTTCTCAGATTAATGAATGGAATCAAAAGTTATGCAAAGTGTCGTGATTACAGTACTCGAGAAATCGATGAACTTGAATTTTTGATCGAACAATTAAAAAACATATCTTGTACGACATTCAACGAAATTTTTCCATCTCAAAAATTCCACGATCTTTTCTTCCATGTTTTGCCTTTCTTTCGCCTTCACTCATCATGGGGACGTTTCACGGAACAAAGCTTAGAACGTAGTCATCAGAAAATGAAAATTCTTGCAAAAAAACTGAAAAAAGGTAATAAGTTAGAGTATGCATTGAAACAGAGTATTCTCGAAACCGCTCCTTTCGATTTTAATGCTTGTTGTTAATTTAAATGTAGATTCTGAATAAATAATCTGTTGTTTTTTTATTGTATATGTTTTTGAACTTTCAAAATACAGTATGACATGAATTGTTGCTTATGTGAAACATCAAATCCTTAGCAAACAATAAAGGAAAAGTTTACATTTATGTCAGTGGTAGTTGATTTTATATTGTCATAACACAAACTGAACATTATCCAATCAAGCTTCTTGAAAAAAGAAAGTTTTCTGATGTTGAAGATATTGTTGACTTTGATTGATCTTACAATAAATATATTGAGTGAATTGATGTTTTAATTGATTACAATCATCTTATCTCATCATAGGAAGCTAATTAAAACAGATTTGAGCAATAATTGATGAAAATAATTAAAGTAAATGATGTTGTAGATGTTGAGCAAGGTAAAAATCGAAATATCGATGTTAAAAAAAATTGCATGGATAATTTCTTTTGATCTTTTCCGTGATGATTATAGACCCTATAGGGATCATACATGCCAAATTTCATGAAGATTCAACGTTCAGAAGCATGTTTTTCAGATGTTAGAAGTCTCCAGAAGTGCATTTTTTCATTTAACAAATTTTCCTTCTTACAGTTGTCCAAAACATATGTGTTTACCCTTTTTGGATAGCCAACAACCTATATTTTAATGTTAGAACATGAAAAAAGTTTATTTAACTATGTATTCAGAAGTTATTAATTAACAAACTTCTGTAAATTTTCTGAAATTTTCACTTTCTTCAAAGAACAAAACGCCAAAACATTTTTAGCAAAAGTTAAAATGTCTCTATTCGAGTTGTAGTGCACTTGAAGAAAGAAAAAAAAGTGTGTCATTGCCACAACACCCCATCAAAGGTTGCATTTGATTATTGTCTGAGTAGTTGTTGTTGGTGGTGGTATTTTAAGTCATCGACAAATTTGTGATTTTCGGCAGTTTATTGCTTTCTCGTTGATTTATATTTATCACATCTCTACCGTGTCATATTATTTCATCAGACAGATTATTACTGTAGCACTGCAGAATCTTATAAATATTGTCAAATATGTCGTCAATGTTTGAAGAACGTCATTTTTACAATCGCTCATACATTACTGTAAACACCACAACTCCTGATACCTTTTCACCATTTCCATATTCAAATTATTCAATTGTTCCGAGATACAATTCACGCATTGATGATTATGCAAATCGATTCACTTCAACAAAACTTAGTCCTGCTCTGGCATCTGATGATGGATATG
This sequence comes from Panagrolaimus sp. LJ2414, assembly GCA_024447195.1. Lineage (NCBI taxonomy): Eukaryota > Metazoa > Nematoda > Chromadorea > Rhabditida > Panagrolaimidae > Panagrolaimus > Panagrolaimus sp. LJ2414. Next base: position 617,784 of record JAMRXY010000042.1, read on the forward strand.
GTTCATCTTCAGCTTCGTCAACATTTATGTCATTTAATCCAAGACGAGAAGCAAGTGGTGACAATTTCTCTCCAAAACCTCGAAATCCTCTGAAATCTGAGGAGAAGACTTGGAGAGATATTGAAATTTTACGAAAGAATAACAGCGACAATAATCAAGAGAATGGCACCTTTGCTAAAAACTCTTACGAAACGAACAGCACAGCTGCAACGAAAAGTAACAATGGTAAAAATGTAGAATTTGCTGCAAATTATACATCATCACAAAATTCACCGAGTACGAATTCAATATTAAAGAAGCCTAAAATTAGTATTACGACTGAAAGTGATGCTGAAGTTGATGGAAAACCACAAAAAAATGTTAAATATTCTATTGCCGAAGTAGAAGAACGTGAAAAAATTGAAAGAGAAAAGGCAAAAGAAGCTTTGATGCCGCAGATAATTGTTTCTCCAGCATCGGTGTGAATTCATATATGTTTTTATTTAGGATTAGAATAAGCATAAATCTATCAAATTAGGCTATGTATAACACATAAGATTTTACATGGACATATAGAAAATACAATATATTTTATTCGATATCCTTTTTTTAGCCCCTTCCAGAAGAAAAAATCCGTGCTTCTGATGGTATTGTTCGTCTTCAAGCTGGTACCAACAAATATGATTCACAAAAGGTTTGTTTAATCTTATCCAATATTTTATCAATGGCCTTTCTAATATATCTCATTAATTAGGGTATGACCGGTTTTGGTACTTCCCGTCGTGAAACTACCAAAATGATCGACACAAAACATCCAGAATACGATCATGAACGTCCAGATCAATCTGAAATCCCCCTTCAATCCGGTACCAATAAATTTGCATCACAAAAGGGAATGACTGGATTTGGTACAAATCGTCGTGAAACTTCAAGAATTGTTGATACTGCCCATCCCGAATATGATCCAGAAACCTCAATTGATGCAACATCAATCCCATATCAAATGGGCTCAAATCAATATGCATCACAAAAAGGTATGACTGGATTCGGTCAACCACGTTGGGAAGTTTTGGATCCATCAATTTCATGGCAAAATCGTAAATCACAAGGAATGGTCCGTCTTCAATCTGGTACCAACAGGTACGTAAATTTTTACTCCAACTCGCAAAACTTTTTTTATCATTCATCTATTCATTCTTCAATATTTATGAGGTATTATTTAGATTTGCTTCACAACAAGGCATGATTGGATTTGGTACAATCCGTAACACCACATACCTTGCTGAATCTGGTGAATTGCCATATGAAGATATGAAAAAATCAGAAGCAATCATTCCATCACAAGCTGGATGGAATAAGGGTGACTCTCAAAAACGTATGACATCCTTTGGTGCACCCAGGGATGTTAAAGGTATGTTTATATTACTCCCCTTAAGTAATGGATATTATCATAATTTTTAACTTTTTTAGGTAAACATCTTAAACGTATTTGGGAACTTGAATATCCAGAAGAAGCTGAAATCTCTCTTGATCGCCTTTAAAGAACAACATCAAGCTGCTCAAATAAAATCAACCTTTCATCCGTTTTTTTCAAACTTGTGTTGGCCATCTTATTTTTTTCCTATTATATAATAATTCAAACTTTTGGCTAAAAAGTGTTTATCCTTCATATTCTTTTTTTTTGCATTTTTATTATTTGATGAATAAAATCCCAAGCTTATTCTCTTTTTTCGTGCCAAACTTTCTATCTTTTTTCTTTAAAGCTATATTTTTTGAATTTACAAATAATAGCAAATTTTTATTTTAAAAAATTTTATTATTTGTTTCTTTTATTTCAGTTTTGATACGAAAATGTGGAATTAATAATAAATGCTTTTGTGTGCATAAATTTATTTTTTATATCAAAATTATTGATCATGATCTAGATCGAAATTAATGTTAATTAATATCAACCATAAAATAAAACATTAAAATTAAAACAGTTAGAGATAATGTTTAATCTTCGTTGTTAGTTTTTAATTATAGAGCTCATCCAAAGTGATGACATTGTAATCACATAAAATTCTATTCATTTCTTGATCATTTCCATTGAATTTAGAAGAAATTTTGTTGATAGATTTTTTAATATCAGCTATCTAAAAACAAAAATCAATGACGTATAGGGATATTAACTTCTTGTACCTCGGCAATATCATTGTCCGACATTGCTTCATTAATAATATAATTCATGAATTTTTCTTTTCTGTCATCATGGCTCGTAAAAATTTGGTGTACCAATTCGTTTAACAATTTCCATTAGAGTTATCTCTGTAATTTTATCATCAATCTTAAATTCTTGAATACACTGTATTTTATTGTCTGTTTTTTCCCACAAATAAAGAACAGATAAATCAATAATCCAAATTTTATCACCATTTTTAGGTTTATAAGATGCAGTGTCAAAATCTTGCCAAGCTATAACCGTTGATTCCAAAATAATTTTAACTTTTGAAAAACCAAAATTCTTTGCATTAAAAACAAGGTCAGCTTTGGTTTTTTCTCCATAATCATAGGGTAAACAAAAACAAATACCACCAAGGTCCCCTTTAATCTGGGTAACAATTTGCCGCATTAATGAATTAAAATAATTTTGTTGATCCCATTCTCCTTAACCATACAAAATAAGGGAAAAATCACCATTAAATAAAGCTAAGCTTACCGTAAATATTAACATTACTGTAATTTTTTGTAACAGGATCATATGCTTCGCCCTGATATTGAGAGAACAAAATTCCAACATATGTCACCATATTTCTTAATTTTTGTTTAAAAAGGAGAGAACTTTTGTTAATTGAAAAGTAAAAACAAGCAATCAATTTATTGTTGACTGAAATTAAGGAACAAGCAGCGTCTTATTTTCAAAGAAATGATAAGAAAGTAGAAATCAACAATTCACACAAATAAGGAATTAAACAAAACATTCGCAACAAATATTGATTTTAATACTAAAATGTTTATTGCATTTATGCATATTGATCAAACAGACACGACTAATTAATGTAAAATAAAAAACAATTCGTATACTTTGGTTGCATTTATTTAGTAAAAAATTAAAAATTTGTTTCATAAAAAAGTTCAAACGTTTATCAAAATTTATTTTAATAATAAAATTAAAAGGTAAAATGTTTTTTTGATTTTAGATATGTAAATAAAGCTACCCTTATTTGTCCTTTAAAATATCAAACAAAACAAGCTTTTTTATTAATTATTTAAACTATTTTTCATCAGATAAGGTCAAGATTTCAAAATCATTATCGACTGATGCTTCACCAATATTTGTGTGCTTCTCTTCCATTAAAGTATTATCATATAACTAAATTAGTGTATAAATGGATATTATGTGTGCAAAATTGTATGTCAATATGCTTACATGATAAGGATTTTCTGACATAGCTTCCTTCAAAGCCCATGTAATATTGGTGCTACGATCATAACCTGATATCGGAGTAAAAATTGAACAATCGGGAAACATTTTGCGTAACACGACTTTGACAATTGCATCTGACACATTTCCTTTTGACAAATAGTTATATATGATCATGTTTGGAGCACCTCCAACATTTTTGCTGAGTTCCAAGACAAAGTCTTCAGTAAAATATTTAGTGCAAATTTTTTTTAAATACTTCAATTTTCCATTATTACATTCCCAAATGTCAATAATGAAAGAAGAAGTTTGGTAAATCCAGTCAACAATCCAAATTTTATCGTTTTTAGGTTGCCGTGGTGAGTTTGAAAGGCCAAACCAACATTTTACCATACAATCATCAATAATCTTAACATCGGAAAAACCAAAATTTTTGGCATTTGTAATTAAATCAGCTTTAGTTTTTTCACCATAATTGTATTGCCAGCAAAAACAAATGCAACCAAGATCTCCTTGAATTTGGGTAACTATTGATCTCATGAGCTCATTGAAATAATTTACAATTCTATAATCAACTGTAAAAAAATAAGTTAGGTTCACGAAATGAAACAACAATTTAGACCTTGTATTCGAATAGTGCGTTGTTGTTTCGTTGTTGTATCGAATAACAAACATCCAAGAGTAACTAAATCCACGCCTACATGAGTAACCATATTTGAAGCCTTGAAAAAAGAATGTTTTTATTAATCAACCAACTATGACCAAAATACTTTTTGCAAAAACTATTTCATACATACAAATGGACGAATGGTTAGTTTTTTGTGTCACGTTATCAAATCAATATATTTGCTTGATAAACAAGTAAGAAAAAGCTTAGAGTATTGATGTATATACGTTTGTATGTACATAAACTTCTTTCGAGCGTAACAAAAAATGAAATCTTTTCAAGCATAAAAAATCACTTATTTTTTAACAAATATCTGTCAAGTATGAAAAATAAAAGTAGTTTTTGTGTTGCATTCAAAAAAGATAATCATTTTACATTTTAACGCATTCCGATAATGATCAACGCTTCTTTAAATGTTAAAAATATTACAGATATTTACTGAAAATGTTAACTTATATTAACATTTTCTGTCGATCAAATGACACATTTCCATAATTTTGTGCGGTATCGATAAAATTTTTTGAGATGAAATGTGCTAGCATTACGGTAGTTTCACAAGTTCACTCAATTCTTCTTTTATTAAAATTTGTTCTTTGAAAAAAATTGCATTATCTTCTTCGAGACACAAGACATGTAGTGTGATGCAAAAAAAAAGAGAACAAAAGTCTTGGCATACCTTCGGACAATCAAAAAAGGCAAATACTTGTGCCTTTTTGTTAAACGAATGGGCACTTAACTTTGAGCATTTTCTGTTTTTGCTCTTCATTAACTTCACTGCAAAAAAACATTCCACTCAAATATAATAAAGTCATGCTGGAATCAATGCATTTTTCACAGTTGGAGACATCGGAAATTAAGAATGTCAAAACATTTTCATTTATAATTTGTTGATGAGTATTTAGGTAATCCTTTAATAATTTTGTCCTTAAAAAATAAGAATTTATTACATTTCAAGTGCGCATGCCAGGTTACAATAGCAGTTGTTTCAAATAAATTGGTCATTGACAACAACAACTAGTTGTCTTGTTATTTATTGGCATTTTATCTTCTTTTGCATGTATGAGCTTCTTATTTATTTTTGTTCAAATGCCACCATAATTCTTTATGTTTTTTATTTCATGTTTATTGTCTAACTCTTGCAAAATAAAAAGCATAAATTTATAATTTTGAAGATAAAAAAAATGAATATTTGTTTCATTAATGTCGAGGATATGAAATTGAAACAAAATTATCTTCAAGTTTCGATGTAGATTGTTATGAGAAAAAAAACTAATATTTTTTTTTCCGATTTTTGTTTATATATTTTGTAATTTGAATACCCTTATGAAAAAGCCTGCTGTTTGCATTTCTCAACAGCTTTTTGAAAATTTACATCAGTTCCGGTGTCACGACACGAAAACGTGTTTCTCTTTTTATGCACGCTTGGCCTGCAGCATTGAAATGTTGGTTTTCGAATGTTTTTGTTTTTTTTATTAAACACCTCTTTCGTTTTACCTTCATCGTAAAAAAATTAATACAGAAATAATAATGCTGTTGTAAAATATATATGCTGTTGAGACTGAACTTATTTGCCACTCGTATTCAACAATGTTCTTTGGTTAAAAAATCTTTAACACATTCTAAAAAAACAAAAAGATCTTCCAAAAAGTTGTCCCAATCGTTTTTTTTTCTTTCTTCCCCAAATGAGAAAGTCTCTCTTTTTTTCTTATATTTTTTTTCTCAGTTGTTAGTTCGATGCCAGTTTGTTTTTGATTTTAACCAACATAAAGGGCATTGATGGTGAGCGACGTATCAGGCATATATTTTTTACACAGCAGAAGACAGTCGAAAAAAATTGCGCGCATTTGCAGTTATATGTATATGTTTGTATGTATCAAATTTTTCTTAAAGGCATTATTTTTTAGCACCTCTCGTGTATTTTTGTTTTTCTAACTTAACAAATTGCTTTTGGTGGTGATCCACTTTTGATTTTGATAATGGCAGATGACAATGAAATTGAAGTTGTCTACACAAAAATAGTTGTAAGTGATTTTTACCAAAAATTTGAAAAAAACTATATCGAACTTTTTAGTCTCAAATGGATAAAAGAGTTGAATTAATTACATTTGATAAAGATTATCGGCTTCAATATAAAGGAGATTGCACAGTTCTGGCTAATGAATATAAACAATCTCTTATTGTTAAACATCCTGATGAAGGTATGTCTTATTTGTCTTTTGTATGTATTTATTTGATGTCTTTTAGAAGATACATACCTCCCAATTGGAAGACAATTTATTCATGTAAAGGTAAGAACAAATGAATTAAGTTAACAAGAGCTTTGTTTTTTTTTCGTCATTATATCAACGTTGACAAACTATGGTATTTAATTGTATGCTTTACTACTTAATTTTAGAACATGGTATGCGTCCTTGGTCCAAAGAGAATAAATGATATCGTTGTCGTTTTTAATAGTGGTGCATATTGTGATAAAATTTATGATTTTGTTGTTCGAAAGGTTGGTTTTTTAACAATTTTTACAAGGAGTGGAAGTGATGTCGACTGCCTTAATCCGTCGACCTAGCATTTTTCGGTCGTGATCTTTTTTTCCAACTTATACGGCTGAATCAGACCGTAGGCTGGCTGACCCGGTCTTAATTCTAGGGCGCATTTTCAAGCTCTGCAACTTTATTTTTACATGTGTTTACATTTTTTAGAAATTGAAATTTAATTGTGCCCCACAGGAATCTGTTCTGGAACAACTGTACGAAGAAAGATTTTTAACTCCATTGAAGCTTGCAGCAAGTCAATTGCAAATTCCTAGATTGCAGGAAATTCTTGATGCTGTAATCAATGAACCTATTATTAAAGATGAAATTATTAACAATGATAGTGACATAATTATGGCTACTGGAGCTGAATCACCAAGAACTGATATTTCTGAAGTTAAAACTATTTCTGAACCTCAGAATACTTCAAATAGTTTGGAAAGTAATCCAACATCTGAAAATTCTTCTTCATTTGTTGCTTCTGCATCGGAACAGAAGGCTGTTGCTGCTACGCCAACAACTTCAAGAACTACTCTTGATGCTGTAATCAATGAACCTATTATTAAAGATGAGATTTTTAACAATGATAGTGATATAATTTTGGCTACTGGAGCTGAATCACCAAGAACTGATATTTCTGAAGTTAAAACTATTTCTGAACCTCAGAATACTTCAAATAGTTTGGAAAGTAATCCAACATCTGTTTTACCTCCAAAGCCTGTTGAAAGAATTTATGCTGCTACTGAAATCTTTGGACCTGAAAATTCTTCTTCATTTGTTGCTTCTGCATCGGGACAGAAGGCTGTTGCTGTTACGCCAACAACTTCAAAACCTACTCCATCTGGAACTATCAATGGTATTCCTGCTTTTCAACCTTCTGCTTCTGTTGTTGCTAATGTTCGTAATTTTTCTAATAATAGTACTCCTTCATGTTCTAACAATGGTAAATTAGTTTTCTTAAATCAAATATTAACATAGTTGTTTTAGGAAATATATATCGTATGCCTGCACTTTTAAATATGCCGCATCCAAATTTTACATATCAGCAATCTGTTAATCCTAGGATTACTAGAGTACTTGTTCCAAAGCCAACTTTATATTCCATTCCAATGACATCTCCATCTACTCATTCGAATAATGGGCCAAGCGGACCTGTCATTTCATCTCCTTTTCTTCATGTTAATGGTAGTCATATGTTTCATTCAAATTCATCAGTGGCAAACAATGTTCGACCAAATGCAAATATGCGTTTACCTAATTATCAAATGGTACATCCCAGATATTATATACATCATCAATTCCGTCCAAATCCTGATACTCCTAATTTATCTACAGTCTATCAAAATATGAGATCAACCTCGCCGCATTCGAATGTTTCTATGGGATCATCTGTTGACAGTCGTCCTTTGCATTCAAATTTCAATCTTTCTTCTTCAGCAACACCTGCCTCATCACGAAATTCAGCGCTTAACAATTCTTATGGCACTGCTGCTAATGTTCACCAATTTTCAAGATCTGTAGATTCTAATTCAATGTCATCTTCTAAAACTCCAATGAAAGCTGCTTCAAATGCTTCATTTATTGCATCATCAAGTTCCGCTTCAAATCCTGTTGCATCTAATGGTGATCTTGCTTCTCAATCAACTAATACTTCGCAATCTGCAGTTGTAAATGACCAAAGCAGGCCTTCAAATGCTACCATGTTCATTGTTCCACCTCAATCATCTGCTGATTTAAATGCTGCCAATTTGAATAATACTCCTTCATCTTCTTCAGCCGATCAAAATATTCCGCTGAATCCAACAATTCCAACACCAACTGCTTTGACTACTACCAATGATGATCAAAATATTCCACCTGACCGCACATTATCTGATTCTTTTTATGAAAGACATGGTAATGGTGAATTGTTGGTTAGAAGTGACAAATTTTCATTTAAACCAAATCATAAAGGTGTAACAGATATGAATATTGCGGTTGAAATGCCAAGTGGTCAATCCTATGTCTATAATTTCCATGCAAAGCATCAAATATTTTATTGTGAAAAATGTCGACAAAGAGGTGGAAAGACAACTGCAAAAGTTATTGATTATCCTTCTGGTGAAAAATGTGTTATTCTGAATGAAAATAAGCATATTTGTACAATGCCATATTCAAGTGAAACTGTTTTACATGATCATTATGAATCAGTGAAGAATCATAAAGGTCAAGTAGCTTTTTTGATTGTTTTTGATCCTCTTAATATGGAACATGGATATGAATTTCAATCTAATGGCAACAAGTTCATTTGTAAGAATTGTGAAAAATTAAGCAAAACTACTACTGCTCGATTATGTGTTGATCAAGATGATAAGCAATGTGTTGCTTTCAATACGAATGCGCATGAATGCAAAATGCTTAATTTTGTCCTTGGTGATAGGGTAATCAAAAGTGAAAAATACAAGAAGATCAAAAATTCAAATGGTGAAGCAGAAATTGTGGTATTCTATGACAATATAAGTTATCGCAGATTCATCCATGATCCTGCAACAGATTGCTATTATTGTGAAGCTTGTAGAAAAGAAGAAAAGAATACTCTTATTAAAGTTCTTAAAAATCAAAATGATGAAGAATTTTTACTTGCTCATTGTTCACATTCATGTTATCCTTACCGTTGTTTCACTGGTTAAACTTTGTCATGTTTTGAAGATTCAATTGTTTTTATTGTTATTGCTTTAATAAGTTTTTCAAAATTTGTTATGCATTCTCTTTTTTGTGTTTAAAATTTTGAATCTTTTATTGTTATTTCTTGATAAAGTTTTATTCTATATCTAAAATTGCATGTTTTATCGCAATAGATCTGATGTATCGGATTTTTAAAGAAGGTTTTAATTTTTTATTCATTCATTTGAATTGCAAAATAGAGAGAAAAAATACAGTAAGAAATTACTCCTCATCCGCAGAGTAAGAAGACCTAAGATAAATGAAAAAAAGTTGTCACATGGTTTCATACTTATTTAAAAATTTAATGTTTACGGCCTTCATTTAATTGATACATATCAAAATGGTATAAAGCAGAAAATACTGACCATGCAACATGTGGAACAGATAACCAGAATGCAGTTTCATCAATATTACGGTAAGAAAGAGCAAAACCAATTGATGCAGCAGCAATACCGAATTTGACTAAAGCAACATTTGAATGATTTCCTTTTCTAACTTCATTGCCAAATCCAGCTGCAAGTACAGCATGTAACCCATAAAGTGCAATTGCAGCTTTGGCTTGATTGCTTACAAGTCCTAAAAGAAAGAGCAGATTTTCACATGCTTTATTTATCAGTTCAGTCAAGCCCTTACCAGCACTGTTCTTAATAACTCGATAAGTTGCATATCCAAGAGGGGTTAAAGTTAAGAAGCATGTTCCAGCATGAAAAGCTGGATTTTGACTGGCCCATTTGGGTCTTATAGCACGCTTTAAAATATTTTATAAGTCGTTTAAATTTAAATAAAAAAATGTACCTCAAAGAATTTACGATAATGTCCACCTTCTGCAGCCGAGCCTAATTCGGCAAGTCCAACGCTAATGGGAATTGCAGAAATTAAGGCAGCATTAACATAATCATAATTGGTCCAAATTCCTGGAAGCTTTGCAGCATTTAAAAAGGCAGACATAATTAATCGAAGATATCTGAAAATTGAAGCTAAGATTGCAACAGAAAAAATTATAATACATTAATAATGTTTCATAATTGGGTTCCACGACAAAAGTTAAAAGTGGAAACTTTATCTTCTCGAAGAAGTAAAAATATTAAAAATATTAATAATGTGAAAAAATCTCAGCATTATCGTATTTAAAAATGGCTGTAAATAAGTTATTTTTCGTCACAAAATTAACTATCGTTTTTATCCTAAAGATGGTGTCATAACATATTTTTTCGATTAAGCAAAATTTCTGATCGAACCATTTTTACAGTTTTTACTAAAAATAAAGCCGCAAAAGAAAAACCACGCGGTCAACAAACGACGCAAGTCATACATTTTCGAAAATATTTGACGCACTTTTTGTTGGAAACAACAAAATTTTCTTTTTTCCAGCTGCTTTCTCTTTTATTTTTTTCTACATAATGTATTGAGCAAGAAAACAACAACGAAGGTTAAAAAGACCAACAACAAAGACCCTTCTAGTACGAACTGGTTGGGCAAATGCAGATGTTGCAAAGGATGGAAGGAAACAACAGTGCAAAAAAACTCAAACAAAACATAAAAAATAGTTCATGCTGTCAAGAAAAAAGTAAAGGACCTTGAGATTCTATTTTTTGAACTAACAGTTTTTATAATTATGTGATGGTATGAAATAACGAAAAACATAGATAAATCTACAAAAGTATAAATGTCAAATCAACACTTTTCTCGCCTTAAAAAAGAATCAAAAATACCGTAGTCACCTGAAATATTAATTTTTAACCATTTTAGTCCATTTATTACGGTAAGAAAAGCGAGTTCAAATGTTGAGTATTTCATTTGAAATTCTTTATATAACAGCTTCATCACCTACAAAGTTTCAAAAAAGACACAAAATTTCCGTAACTTTAATTTCATTATCATAATTTCAGTCACTAAATTTCAAGTTTCAAATGAAAAATCTTTTGAGAAAAATTGTTTATCATTTGTTTGTTAGAAAAGAAAAAAGGTGGCGATTTAAAAGATATTTCGCAAGCAGCAACATTCGATGTTTGTTCGCCCCAAAGAACATTGCAATCTTCGGTCACTTATGTATGTTGCATTTCTATTTTGCTTTGTTAAAAAAGGTTGATTGAAAAAGATGAAAAAATTACAAATTTTTGCGTTATGCTTAATTCCTAGTGTTCCAAAAATTTCAATACTAATAGACGATGAACTTTCCTATAGAAATTCCAAATGATTATTGAAAATAACTTTATGAAAACACAAACAGTATGTACATTAAATAAGAGTTTACAAAAAAGTTATAAAAATGAAAACAGTAAAAAATTATTAACGGTGAAAAGATGATAAAATCTTTGTAATTACGTTATTGCCGAGTATGATTCATTTGATGGATACTGTAATGATAAGCAGCAGAATAGATTGACCAAAGGACATGAGGAACAGATAACCAAAAAGCAAGATTATCAATTGGACGATAGGCAAGAGTAAAGGCAATTGCGGCAGCAGAAATACCAATTTTGTAATAGGCAACCTAAAGTTGCGACAGATTAAACTTTTGGTAAATTGTAAAAGCAAACCTTTTCATAATTTTGTTTTTTAACTTCATTTCCAGACATAATTGCAAAAACGGCATGACAAGTATAAAGAAGAAGTGCAACTTTGGACCACATGGAATCAAGTCCTAAAATGTTATAGATCAAAAATTGCGAAAAAAATAAAGTAATATTTACCTGCAGAATTCTTGATGACGAGATAAGTTGCATATCCAAGTGGAACAAGAGTCAAAAAACAACTTCCAGCATAAAAACTTGCCTTTGATGGACCCCATTTGGGTTTTTTAGCACGCTAAAAAGTGAATCATTGTATTACAGAATCAGTGCCGAAAATTGGTCCAATGTAAGGGGGGTGAACTCCCTTATAAGAGATTAAAAAAATCTCGTTTGTCCTAGTATGAATTTAACTTTTCCCTTACAAGTTTGAAGCAAAGGGGGGTGAACTGTCACCAAGTTCACCAAGGTATTTTCGGCCCTGTACAGAATCATCTAAAAGCGTAAAAAAACTTACATCAAGGAATGAACGATATGCACCGCCTTTAGCAGAGGAAGCAAGTTCAAGAAGACCAATGATCATAGGAAACTAAATTTTTAAAAAACTGATTAGAAGAAACGGATAAATAGCAACTTACAGCTGAGATCAACATAATATTGATAAGATCAGAGAATCCCCAAACATGAGGGGTAGTTGCAGCAGCGTAAAGAGTCATCTTGTGTGATATCTAAAAAAATAATAATTAAAAATATTACGGAAAAACACGTGTGATATAAAATAGTTTAAAAAAAAGAGAAACGCAAAAAAACACGCAGCTAAACTTTGATGAATGAATTTTGCCAAAAAAGAAACAATCACTTGCTTTTTCTTCGAAAATTCTCGAAGATCAACTCGCGCAAACTCTTTGCACGAAAAACAATGTCGCGCAATTTTAAATTTGTCTTTTTTAAAGCATCGAATTTCAAAAAAATTTTCAACTTTATAATAAATAAATAAAGTCTTTATTTTCCTCCAATTTGAAAATAAAGGGAAAAACACAGCATTTATATATTACCAGTTTTTGTTGCTCTTTTATTGTTGTTCCATCCTTACGAAAAACAACAACAATGCATTTGGAACAAAGATGCACTAAAAAAGTCCTGCATTGGGTGTTTGTTTATCCTTAAATTTGACTCCAAAGAACTCATTTAAATGTTTCTATCTTTGGATTGCGGTAATAAAAAGTTATTGCTTTACCAACTAATATCACAGCTGAGATTATTCCTATAGAAATCATTAAAAACACAAAAAAAATTAAAAACTTTAAGGATTATTTTTCAACGTTCTTATTTTAGTCCTTTGTTTACACGATTTTTGAATACAATCTTCGAACCTTCCTTCCAATCTTTGATGCATGTTCGTTTTCGTTTCACAAGTATTTTTTCCGAATGAAAATTAAATATAAAATTTACTAGCCAACGGGGAAACAATAATTAAAAATTATAACAAATACGGCTGTTGCAATGTAAGACGGGAAAAGAGATTAAAGGTTGCAGACGGGATTGGCTTACTGTAAGACGGGAAAGGAGATTAAAGAGGGGATCCATAATAAGCTGTAAGACGGGAAGCGAGATTAATTTTTTCTACGAGACTACCGTACAACAGCCATCGCCCTCTGCAATAGATATGGACATCAACCTGTCCTCCTCAGGGCTCTGCGAAATCGAAATTTGAAAAATCGAAATATCGAAATCGAAATAGGTTTCAGCTTATCCGAAATCGAAATATTTTTTGGACCGTTCGAAGTCGAAATATCGAAATCGATAGTTCGATTTCACAGAGCCCTGGTCCTCCTTTTATGCATTCTGTGGGGTCATGCCTTTACTTAAATCAATTCATTTAAAAAGGGTTTTTCTGGTAAACATATAACATATCAAAAACTAACAATTAGAAGAAAACAGTTTCATTTACTGGTAATACAAAAGTAATTTTATGGGCTAAAGCTGTAAAATAAGAGGTAATTTCTCAAGAAGGGGATGGATAAATAAAAAGCAATTAAGGTTGTTTTACATTAAACTTGAGGACTTTTGGAGAATAAATTGTTTGGGGGGGGGGGGGGGGGGTCGGGGATGATCTCTTGCATAAGTAAAAGTGGACATGGATGACAACATGCATACCTTTTCTTTATTGCAGAGGGCGATGGCTGTTGTACGGTAGTCTCGTAGAAAAAATTAATCTCGCTTCCCGTCTTACAGCTTATTATGGATCCCCTCTTTAATCTCCTTTCCCGTCTTACAGTAAGCCAATCCCGTCTGCAACCTTTAATCTCTTTTCCCGTCTTACATTGCAACAGCCGTATTTGTTATAATTTTTAATTATTGTTTCCCCGTTGGCTAGTCTCCTGAGCCGTCTGCTGCGAAGCAGTAAAAGGGAATAAACATGTTAAGGATTTTATAAGAACTATAATTTTAATAAAGTTATTTCTGACTCTATTGATATCATGTTAACCCAATTATTATTGCTTTATTTCATAACGAATCTAATGTTACGGATAAAATAATTTAATATTTATTAAATAATCCATAAAAGTTTTCGATTTTTAACATTAAAATAAAAATTTCGTTAACAATCGGTCTATGAAGATAATTTTGGTTTAACATAAACGACGCAACAGCTACAGTAATTTTATTTCTTGCAATTTTTGGCATTTTACAATGGAAGATATTAATTTTATCCATCCAAAAAATTTTTAATTACGGTACAATGTGTATTATTACTTTCAAAATGTTTAAATTGTTCTCATATTCATACAATTAAAAAAATGAATGAGAAATAGATCGGCGGAAGGGAATAAAGCCCGGCCCTTCGGGCCGGGCCCTATTCCCTTGCGTCTCTAACTCATGATACTCATAAATGTGCAGGAATAACTGAGTTTTTTAAACAGAAAAAATGATAAAAATATCTAAACCCACTACGCATTTTCATGAAAAAACGGCCCCGGGGTCATACATGAAGATTATTTCATCAACACCGGTGTCGATTCATATGTATTCCCGGGTTATTGATTTTGATAAATTCTAAGCTTGTACCCGACAAAAAATCTCAAAACCCCGTGAAACCCCGCCAAACCCCAATTTTGAAGGAAAAAATACTCCCTTGACCCCAAAAACGATGATATCCGATAAAACCAAATGTCGACTCATGCGTAATTGGACTAAGGTTATCGATTCCGATATGTATCTAAGCTCATACTAAACAAAAAATCTCGAAACCCCGCAAAACCCCGTTTTTTAAAAGAAAAAGTGGTCCCCCGGGGTCAAAAATGGAGATATTTTATCGACCCAGGCGTCGATTCATATGTAATCGACCATGAGCTATCGATTCCGATATGTATCTAAACTCGAACTCAACAAAAAATCTCGAAACCCCGCAAAACCCCGTTTTTTTAAAGAAAAAGTGGTCCCCCGGGGTCAAAAATGGAGGTATTTTATCGACCCAGGTGTTGAATCATATGTAATCGATCATGCGCTATCGATTCCAATATGTATCTAAACTCGAACTCAACAAAAAGTCTCGAAACCCCGCAAAACCCCGTTTTTTTAAAGAAAAAGTGGTCCCCCGGGGTTAAAAATGGAGGTATTTTATCGACCCAGGTGTCGATTCATATGTAATCGACCATGAGCTATCGATTCCGATATGCATCTAAACTCGAACTCAACAAAAAATCTCGAAACCCCGCAAAACCCCGTTTTTTTTAAGAAAAAGTGGTCCCCCGGGGTCATAAATGAACCGATCTGGACAAACCAAAAGCCATTTAGTACTATTTGGACCATGCCCAATCCATTCAGATATCTCTCATACGTCCCCCATACCGGGAACATCGAAACTCAGACTCACCCGGACGTTTTTGGGGGATATCTCGGGTCCCATAGGGGGTAGGGGGTCAAACCCAACAGATTATCAAATGCGATTTTTTTCTCTATATACCTGCCAAATTTGAAAGCTCTACGATCAAAACTGACGAAAATCGATTTTTTGGGGTAGAAAGGTAGGGAAGTTGAGTGCTAAACAGCCGCAGCGCGCCCCTTCGGGGCGCGCTGCGTCTGGTATTGTTTTGCTTCCATTTTTCATATTAAATCATTGTTAGATAAACGTGTTACACATAGAATTATCCAAGAATATTTCTCCATATACAAATTTAGAGTATACACTTTTTATTCTTGAAAAACGGAATTAAGAACACCAACAAAATAAAGATAGTATTATAGTCACATTTAGTATGAAATAAGTTTAAAATCGTGTTTTTTCTTGGTACTTTTTTAAATGCATATTCACAACTTTTGGAAACATATTACCGTTTTTTATGAAATCGGTTTAGTGGCACAAGTCAAAGAAGAATCAGTGTTAGATATTTTTCTTGCTAAATTATGTTAGAAAATTCTTTGCTTAACAAAATAATTATCTTTTTTTTACCGTACGATTGCAATCTCTTCTTGCACTTAATTGATTCATGAAAGTAGCCTTCATAAATACCTTTATTGATAAGAGTGACCAATAACAAATGTCAACAACCATTGATTGGATCGATTGCTTTCTTCAGATACCTATAATCATAGTAAAAAAATGGCATTAGTTCTCATTCATTATTTTTTCTATTTATGCAAAAAGGGCATTCCTTTTTTTCTCTTTGGTTAGTTCTGGCTTTCTGTTATTGCTGCCGAATTTCTTTTTCTCTTCAAAAACGTGCAATTTTCAATTATTTTCTTATCCATAATAAATAACTAAATATACTTATATTTATTTGTTTTTAGTTTATTAAAAATGCTAAAATTAAAAGAGAAATCACCGTCTGTTGAGGTGATTGAACATCATGATATAAAAACTAAAAATTATGTCGTTATTTTTGATTTTCATCATTGTTGTATTCACCTTTATAATTCTAAAACTCATGAAGTTTTTACTACTGATATTACGACTAAACGTAAGTTTTGTTGGATTTTGCACTATGTTTTTCAATTAAAGTAGTATCACAAAAATTAGTTTCTTGATCGGTCCACAAAAAAACTAACACTTGTACACTTTTGTATGAATGTTCTTTACATAATTTCTTGGAATTTCTCAAAAATATCATAAATAATTTATTCATCTTTTTACAGATGCTAAAGAAGGTGGCAAATATAAAACTTATCTGGAAGAGTATTATGTTGGGGGATTTCCAATCGAAAATTACCCTCCAATAAAAAATGGAAAAAGTGTTCTCGATGATATTCCAGAAAAGCCGATCAAAGAAGAAATTACAGAATTTTTTGCGACTTCCGTTCCCTTGATTAAAGAACATCCTGATGACATCCGACAATTGATTATTGTTTGTGAATTTAAACATTTTCCGTTAAGGCGATACTTTAATTCAACGATGAAAAGATTTGAACAATATGCAAAAGTTCCTCTGAAATTTATGACACAAGTCTCAGCAGCATATTTACCATATTTTTATGATTCTGGAAATTTTGATACTCTTCGAAGAAATCGTTATTGCTTAATTTTTCGACAAACGAATAAAAGAATTGATGCAGTTTTATTTAAAAATATTAAGAATCGGTTAAAGGTTATCAACAGCATTCATCGAGTTATTGATAATTCTGGATTAAATGAAGAAGAGCTTGTTGAAATTCTTGAAACAATTAGAACCGTTAAAAATGTGATCGAAGATTGTGATTTTTATATATTTGAACTTAAAAAACGTGGAATTGAGAATGTGTTTACACAAATTATTGAAACTTCAAAACCCGTAAAATTTTTGCCATTTGATGAAAGCAGATTTGAACTGAATACAAAATTTTATGAAAGAATGGGATTAGATTTTGATGCGATTGCAGGTAAGAACAAAACACATTTGTTAATAAATAAAAAATAGGTTACGGTAGTTTTTATCGCAACTCACGTGATTCTAACATAAGTATTTAATTCCAAGCTCTATATATAACATTTCTTAATTTATAGAGAGAGAAGAAGAATTTCTTAAATTATCCCAAATTGGCAAATATGCACCTCAAACCATGCAAGGCTCCAATACGACCAGTCATCATTTATCTGAAGATCAAAAACTTGAAGATAAATGCAAATTTCCGCTTCGTCGTCCCCCACCTCTTCCAGGAAGAATGGAAAATACAGATCCATATGGAGAAACAAGCATTTCACCGTTGCAATGGAATCGTTTTCTTCGAACTGCAAAACTTCTGCCAGAAAATAAAATTCCTTCAAGGATTAAATTTCAAAGACATATGAAAGATGGACCAGTTAATGATGCGCCACCATTGGAGATTGTTGAAATTATGTGTGAAGATGCCCTTCGACAAGAGGCAGAAGTTGACGAAAAATATATGAATTTCGATGATGAATGGCTAGAAAAAAATTTGAAAGAGCTTGAAAATCTTGAAATTATTGACTTTGAAGCTGCAGTTGATCCGTTGATTGATGAACCAATTGGAGATTCAGATGATGAATATATTTTGGAAAAACATGTAAAATCAAAAAAGAATGCCACAAAAGTTAAAAAGGTTAAAGAAACAACCGATGATAGCGAAGATCAAATTATGCAAGAATTAACAAAAATGGTTGAAAGAAAAGGTGTAAATGCGGATGCAAAGAAAGACAATAACCCTGACATCCAAGAATCGATGAAACAATTATTCGATATTGTTGCAAGAAGAAAGATTACATCCCCGAAAAGACGCAATTGTTCGAATTCTGAAGATGCTCCAGAAGAAGATGAAACACCTGTATGGATTCCATCACCTAAAAAACCAAACATTGAAAACTCTCAAAATTATTTGAATAGTATTCCGTCATCATCCAAAGGACCAAAAATGCAATTATTTCCTCAAGAAAAAATTAAAGAATCTGAAGCACAATCGGGATCGACATTATTTTCCGAACCTGCATCAATGGATTCATCAGATCCATCAAAGTCCTCAACAATTAATTTAATGTCTCAACAAATAACCGAAACAAGCCAAGGGTCATCTAAACTTCCAATGATTAATCAAATTTCTCAACAGAATTTGATGGATACATCAGATGACTCCAGGCCATCATCTTCAAAACCTCCAACAATTTTACCAATTTCACATCACAGTTCAATTGATTCTGAGGCTGGATTTTCGAGGCCTCCAATGATTCAACAAATATCACAACACAATTCTATGGATTCTGAAGAACGTCCAGGATCATCCCCTTTGGAATTTTTATACAAAGAACAGCCACCACTTTTGGAAAGACAAATTCCACTTGAAGGAAATAATATTGTTAATGAAGCTTCATCCCCTGCACCAATACCACCTCCGGCACCAACAAGAAACAAAGAGATGTCAGAAGAGGAGGATGTCGCATCATCGCCAGCTTCTGCAGAACCTGCTTTAAATATTGAAATTCCTGCAAAGAAAAATGTCCAACCATCACAAGATGCAACAACATTACAGTACCCAATGCCAGATTTTAATACAGAGCCGTATCTTCGTCAAATCTTTCCTTACACCGCTAAATTATTTGATAATCAATGGGATTTTAAGAAAAATATATCATTTAAAGATATTGGATATGCTGATAAAGAGTTGGATCAACTCTTTTATCTTACACCACCAGTTCCTGGCGGTCCAGTATCAGATCAGTTGAAATATTTACAAGAGAATTTTCCAGAAAAATTTGCAAATATTCTTCCTGTCAAACATCGTGAAAAAGAAAGAGCTGTCAATATGGTGAAAGAAGAGGAAGAAGGAACTCCAATCATTATTGAACGAATGAGACTTAAAACAATTCACATTCAACCCGATGAACTTTTACTCAATCCTGAATGTTGTAATCCAATGAGAGGAAGAGCTAAAAAATTAAAGGAAAAAAGTCGTAAAAAGAAAAAGAAGAGAACTTTGGATGATGAAGTTTTGGAAGATTTAATATAAATTTTATGAAACCTGTTGTGTTTATTTTAATGTAGAAATATCTCTCTGTTTCCGATTGGTAATTTTATTACGCTGTGAGAACCATTGTTTCTAATTTTATGTAATTTATGTTTATGTTCAAAAATTGAAAACGAATAAATTTTGTTAAGCTACGATTATTTAAGATTTAAAACTTTTTTTTTCCAAATGGGAATGCTACAAGATAGTACAAAAAGAATTTTTACAGATGGAGAGAAAATAGCGGTATCTGTCAAAAACAAGTATTTTTGCATATTTTTTGGCATAAAAGTGGATAAAAACACCATTTTCAACGAAAACGGGCATCACCATCGAATTTCCTGGGTTGATTTGCCATATGCTTTTAAAATGAGATAAAACCGACGATTTCCGGAAAATTTGAGATTATGGTAGTATTACAGTAGTTTTTTAGGTTAGTAGTACGTTTTTATTCCGATAAGACTACAAAATCACCAAGTACTAGTTTATTTAAACCTGTGTTTCTTTTAAATAGTGAGTTTGAGATTATACAAAAGTTTGGAGTGAACCAACTTTTAATGTTATACCAAAGCCAAATTTCACTAGAAGACGACTGTGAAAAACTAGAAATGTGAAGTTTAAAAAGATTTTCTCTACTTTTATTTTAAATCCTAAATCTCAAACACATTAGATAGATCCAAAATTAGGATCTATTTTTAATACAAGGTCGTAAATAATTTGTTTTTATAAAAGATATTAATTTTTAATTTTTATTAAAAGAGGTAACAACTTTACAAACATTAAAAGAGTAAATGAAGTAACTCATAAGATGAAAATGTGTACATGAGAAACATGAAGAATGGCAAATATAAAAAGATTTAAAGGCGAACATTATTAATACAATAATAGTAAAATCAGATATCATTACAAACATTTACTTTTTGGCAGCAGGTTTCTTGGCGGCTTTTGGCTTCTTTGGAGATGTTTTCTTTGCAGCTTTAGGAGATGCAGCAGCTTTCTTCTTTGTTACACCTGTTGGTTTCTTTGCTTTAGAAGCTGCAGGAGATTTTGGCTTCTTTGGTGAAGCTTTAGTCTTCTTTGCAGCTGGAGATGCAGCAGCTTTCTTTGGTTTGGAAGCTTTAGCTGCAGCTTTCTTTGGTGCTGCCTTTGGCTTTTCGGTTGAAGCTGCAGCAGTAGGAGCAGCGGTTGCAGTTGTTGTTGCTTTTTTAGTTGCAGGTTTTTTGGCCTTGGCTGCACCAGCAGTCTTCTTTGGCTTGGCGGCGCCAGTTGCCTTTTTCTTTGGAGCAGCTTTTGGCTTCTTTGGAGCAGCGGTTTTAACTTTATCTCCAATTTTAAAAGAACCAGAGGCACCATTTCCTTTCATTTGTTTTAAAGCTCCAGTTTCAACACCACGTTTCAAAGCTACACGAAGATGATTGTTAGTCTAAAATTTTGTTAGGGTAATAACAAATTTATGCAAAAGTAAAAGAAAGCAAACTTGGAAAACAAGTCGATCAGGGATGCCGTAACTTTTTGAGATGTACTTAAGAATGGCAGCTTTGCTTGAACCTTTCTTTTCCTTAAGTTCATCAATAGCTTTCTTAATCATTGTAGCATAAGGAGGATGGCTGGGATGTTCACCTTTTGCAGCTTTTGACTTTGAAGAAGTTGCTTTCTTGGCTTTAGCAGCTTTTGTTGGCTTCGGTGAAGCAACGGCAGCAGCGGTTGAACTTTCAGCAGCAGTCATTTTAAGATGTAAAAATTTTTGGAAATCAGAAGATTACTAAAAAATATTGATTTAAATTTAAAATCATAGCATTTTATCATATTCGATCGTCTTGCTTTAATAATGTTAACAAATATATGGAAAGTAAAGCGAAAACAATGGCAACATTTTTTTAAAGAAATCCTAACAAAAAAATTTATTAAACTAATCATTAAAGAAAGGGAGAAAAACAAAGTGAACCACCTCGAAGAATGCCATTTTGCGAATGTGAATGTTGAAAACACTGTCAAAAAAGACGCGGAAAAAAGGCGCGCAAACACCGAATAACGCAGAGTCTTTTGAAAGGCGGGATTTTGTATTCTCCAAGCCAAGCTGCTGTTGTGTGCCCACGAATGGGACAATAATGGCGGGAAACAAGAGATTGCATTTTTTCTAATGTAAAGTGCCAAAATAGGTCAAAAAATAAAACATTGAAGACAGGGTCAACGGAGTTACTAGTTGTACAAAGAACTATCATAAAAGTGCACAAAAAACAATCGTGGCAACATCGCTGAGATGGAATAGAAGTTGCTGCTAAATGGTTCCCGCCAAATCCATGAGATGAAAACCAAGAAGCCAAATTAGAACAACTTTTTAAAAAATGGATCGTCTCAGCATAATAACCCAAAAAATTGAGCGACAAAATCAAAAATTCAAGTTTTTTTTAAACTGGCAAAGATGCAGCTAAATCATACTACATAATATGCCAGATTTTGCGAACATTACAAACAGGCTTTGGACACATAAATATAAGATTCATTAGACTTATAAAAAAGAATAAATTACCGACATGAAATAAAAGTAATAGACTCATGAATATTTATTTTGTTTCTAACCACTGTTTATAAACTTGGCATGGCTTGTTGGGTGTAACAATTAGTTCTTCATTAAAAACTAAAACTATGTCCACAGCGAAATGACATATTTTTGAAATTTTTAAAAGATCCCGTCATTCACACTGATTTGGGCTTCTAATCGATTTTGGTAAAGTTGCAGCACTTCACTGATATAGCAAAAGTTTTATGAATATGGAAAAAACGTTTATGTTGGATAAATAGCAGGGCCGAAACTTGGTCAAAGGTAAGGGGGGTGAACTCACTTAAAAGAGCTTTAAAAAATCTTATTTGCCCTAATATGTAATTAATTTATCCCTTATGAGCTTGGAGCCAAGGGGGGGGGGGGTGAACTGTCACCAAGTTCACCAAGGCAGGTTTGGCTCTGATAAAAAGCACAAAGATCTCGAGCAATAAAGATGTGCAAAAAGGTATTAATTTACGATAACAGAGATATTAATAAATAACTTTGACAAATAAAAAAGACAAAATCGACGCAGAAAAAATTGGCGGTAAAACAGACGCGAGCTTTGTAATGCGAAAAAACCGGGAAATTTTGTTGCAAAAAAACATTTGTAAAAATGAAAAAAACAGTTTTATTTTAGACTGAATAACGCAATATCGGTGTAAAGTTGAGCTTACATTTTTCCTTTCTCCCGTTAAATTCAAATGATTTTTTTATATTTTATAATGCAAAAATTGTAAACATGTAAATGAAAATAGAATTTTGCACTAAAAGTTAACATTTATTTTATTTTTGGTAAGAGGAATTTTTCAGCAATTACCTTATTGTTATCGGTAGTAATTTAGTTGAAAGAACAAAAAAATAATGTTCTATTTTAAGCCTAAATAAAAATTGAAAGCATTGACTGTGACAGTAATTACGGTCAACAAATTATCAACATCTTTTCGTAACTTAGTAAATCTAAAAAACTTTAGCTTTGATTTTGATCACTATGTAATTGCAAAATCAGTTGCTTTAAAATATCTTTGCATTTATTTTTATGTCTAGGTTTGCGATTTCTTGCACGATATGTTTGAAAGCGTCCAAAAAAAATTGGCAAACAAGTCATACCTGTTTTCTTCCCAAGTGAATGGAAAAGAATGCAACAAAAATTTCGAATAACATTGGGTCAAAGTATTGGACATCTGCTGTGAAAAGGAAGAAACTTTTAGGAAAGATATTTATTTTTGCTCTGTTTCTGACCTCTAAGAAAATCATAAATGGCAGACAAAACGGGCACTTTTCATTATAAATTTTAAGGTTAATAAAATAATAATTTTTTGCAATGATTTTTTTGAAACATTAGTGAGAGTATGACAGATAAAGTTAATTTTATAAAATGTGCATGGCACTTTAAAATGAACTATGGTTGGATACAGGACAAAGAAGTAGCGGCTTATCCGAGACGATTATCTTTTTTGTATTTTCTCACTCGGTAAAAACTGATCAATTATGATTAATTTTCTCATCTCTTAAGATGCAACCAAATCACGATAATGAAAACAATACAAGTTAGATCTAGAATATTGATGCATCATTAGCTTCGTATTTTTTTTAAAAAAAGAAAAAATTGTGAAACATTTATGATTTTTTGAAAGCATTAATTTTGAACACATAAAATGTTTTCTTTTCATTATAAACGTTTGTCAAACTTTATTTTTTTTGCATTAAATTATTAATTCCTTCATTTTTTGTATGTTACAGTAATTGGTGGTAAAGTGATAGTTTTCATTCGAGGAATTGCGTCAGTTCTAGATAAATCTATGGTCGTTATACCTGCAACCAAAGAAATTCTTTTAAATCTAAATATTCGTAAAAATGCTTGACGATATGGTAATATGAAGTATAGCATCATTACAGTATTGAAAGATGAATGAAGAGTTCCAAAAATTAGGGCAGCTTGCATTAACCCTAAAAATGATGATAATAAGTTAAAAAATATATATTTTTTTGAATCAATAACGTTGTATTTATCATAAACAGTTAATTAAAATGCACACTTACATGCGATGTTTTCTGCCCCAGCCATAACTAGACAAGAGTTAATTATGAATGGACCAAATAATGTTGTTATAGGAACCAACAGCTGAAAGAGAAGTTAATAAGTTCAAAAAGGTCACTGTAATTATTTTTTCACTTGCTTGAAATATTAATGTTGTGAGAAGTTGATAATGCATTTTATAAGTTTTTGGTGACATTAAATTCCTTTGCTTTTTTAATGTCGAAAAGCTTTTGACTACCAACGTCACGACAATTGGAACTCCAAGTGTAAAAGCAGCGATGCAAGAAAGCATAAACATAAATGGAAATGGAGTTACATCAAAATGAATAGCTGCACAGCCAATTCCATTGTAATATGGAGCAATGTTTGGCCATTGCTTAAATTATTAAAATTATTTCTTAAAGATATTTTTTTCAACGTCGTTACTATCATTTTTAAATTAATTAAAAATGTGCATTAATTTTAACAACAGAAGCTTACAGTAAGCACTGCTCTATCAATTTCATCTCGATTTGATATCCCCAAAGCATAAAGAATTATGGTAGGAAGTTCATAAATAAAATGTAAAATTCCAAGAATAATTAACCATTTTAAAGACAGAAATTTTCTTAATTTTCCTTTTAATGCAATATATCGATACATAAATGCTGACAGAACTGCTACGGTACTGCATCCAAAGAATGTCAAAAACAACCACTGAATTATTTGAATGACTCAGAAATAACATTTTTGTAAAAAAAACCTACAAACGCGATATAAGCAACAGTGTTACTTCTGGTGTATAATAATCCTGTTGGGCACATTACTAATGCTGGAAATAACAATCTTGGAGTGTAAAGTATCGTCATGTAAAAATCAAACACAAATGCCCAAAATGAAATATTGAATAAAAAGTATTTATAAGAACCAAAAGACTTTGGAGTTTTTGTTGCAATTAAATACATTGCAAGTAATCCCAATATTACCGATCCACATCCATTAATATGCATTAGATTAAGATAAATTGGGCTGTCATATGCTTCAAAAGAAACGTTTGAAATTTTCATGATGAATACCTAAATTTGGATAAATGTTTACGGTAAAGAAAAGGAAAATAAATTGAAGCAAAGTACTCTTTTCAAACAAAAAAGTTTTTTAAAATGAAAAGCAACCTTTTTTTATTCAGTGATAGTAAATAAACAATTAGTACAAATCTAAACTTTTGACAACTTAAAAGCTGTAAAATGTTATACTAATATTTATGTTTTAATACAGAAGAACAGATTTTAGACCTTTTTTAATTCAGTAAAACAGAACGCAACAAACAATGTATCATCAATCAAATTATCGTAAAACACAAGCGTTTGGAAATATTTAACTTTATTATTCAACAGTATTTTTCAAAAAAGAAATTTATAAGTTAGAATACCTTCAACACAGAAATATCAAAAATAAAAGTGTCACAGAAAAATTTCAAAAAATAAATATAAAATTGAAAGGTCGAGTTTTCGTATTTCTTTTAAAAGTATGCAGATGTTTTTACATGTCTTATTAAAACAGTTTAACGAATTGTCAAGTTAAACTGTTTTAATAACAGAAAGATTTTTATTTGACATCTGGGCAATGAAAGTTCTTCACAGAAAGATTTTTATTTGACATCTTGGCAATGAAAGACTTATTTATTGAAGATTTGTTTGAAAACAACATTTTAAAAGTACGATACAGTATCTGCATGGAAAGGTTACCAAAATAAATAAGCACAAAATCTATGCTGTTTTCACTATGAAAAGCTGCTTTCTGAAATTTGTTTTAAAAAATGTAGTACTTTTTTAAAAAGTTTTTTGATGATCACTGTAATAAGAAATTATCTTATTACAGCAATCAAAAAGAAAAAAATTGCAATTTAATTATTCCAAATTTGCTTACAACCATTTCATTTTGTTTACAACATAAATCAAAAATTGATTCATAAAGATTTAAATGGGTAAAAAAATAACCGATGCTCATCTAATATTTTGATGACTAACATGGCTTGTCTGTATTTGTTGCTGCTTTCTTCATAATCATTGTGTAAAAAACGATGGGAAAAATGTAATAGAGCTTTTTTGACCCTCTATCACCCAAAAAACCGTTGTTTTTTTCAATATGATTTTTATAATATGAAACATACTATTAATATTGATTTATTTTTCACGATTTTCTTATTAATTTTGCCTTTCAATTGTTGTTTTATACCGCTCTGTTTATTTCTTCTATAACTTTTAGTACCTTTAATTTGTGATTTTTAAAAAATTTAATGTAAAGAATGACAAAATTGTTTTAGTTCTGCAATCTATTTATTGTTGTCAAGTAATGGAATCTGATATTCCTAAGGAACCTTGTCCAGGCAATGCTGGTGAAAATCAAACATCTGAAGGCAAAAAACGATTATCAAGGCAAAACAAAAGGAAACGTCAACTTGAACATCTTAAAAATGTTGAAAACGCATTTAAAAAACCCGAAAATGACCATTGGAATCGTATTTTGCATGTTCCAAATGAAGGCTGCCATTTGCCACCTGAGAGATTCACTTCTGTCAAGGTTTCCGTTAAATCTGTTTATGAGGAATTGGGAAGTATTTTTGAAGAAGGAAATGGTAATTTTCCATTTATTAATTATATGCATACAAAAGATGTCACAGATAGTGGTAATAATTTAATTGCCCAACTTTCTGATAATTGGCTTATGGATTTTAATACTGTAAGTTTCATTATATCTACATAGAAATCTGACTGAAGAAAGTTTTTAAGTGTATTGATCTCGAATTTATTTATTGCTTTTTTACAAATAAAGAAAGTAAGAAACTTGCCATTTGTAAATCAAGCGATTTGAAGTGTTTGGGACTTATGCTTTTTTCAAAAGCTTGTAAAACCCCTGTAAGTTTGCTTTCCATTGATAAAAAAATGCACTTCAAATGCAATCTATTGAAATGTTTTCTCTCATTTTCATTCATTTTTAGGCATATACCAAATATATTTTTAATCGTGATGCTTTTGTAAATATGTTGGAAAAATTCAAAAAGATGCTTCAAGAAAGATATCAACAGTATCTTCGTGAAGCAGGAAAACTTGCATATGTTTATCCATTATCTGTTCTTACTGCTCGAGCAAATAAAATGGGAAATTTGCATGCTGAATGTCGTTTCTTTGTTCTTCAAATTAAAATTGGTTTGGCACTTATCTCTGATTTGACTGATACAAAATGGCGAAATTTATGCACCGTTGCTTTGGAAGCTGATCCATTGGTATTTGAGCATGAAATGGCGGATGAATGGTTTAAGAAAGCTATAAGAAATACTAAAACTCAGCTCTGGGAAATCAAAGATAGAAAATGTGTCGGAATAGACATCCCTGCAAAGCATTTCACCGTTAAACATTGCTTGGAAGAAGACAGTGGCGAAGATGATGATGAAAATCTTGAAGATGAAGCATTTGATGAAATCAATGATGACAAAGAAGAAGAAGAAAAATCTTCGGTTTCATAAGAACAATGTAAACTAAAATCTTCTGTTGAAAAAATTTATTTTTTCACATTCCATGTTTACGTTTCTACATTTATTACAATAATTTTTTTAATGCCGTTATTTTTTATGCTTTTTTTAACGTGAAAGTATTTAAATTATGTCAACCGTGTTTCTGTGCTTTAACTTGTAAAAATAAACTTTAGTGATTATTCAAAAAATAAATTTTAAAAAATTTTACGATCCCTATCAGTGAATGACAACGTTTTTACACTTTACTAATGCATGCAATTTTCTCAATCATATATAATCCTTATTTAAATCTTCCCATTTTACTACAATCGTGTTTCAGATTTTTAGGTAAAATCGACAACATTGTATCGATTTTCTTTAACACATACTATAATTTTTTTTAATTTGAAGAAGCAAGTAATTTGTATTTTTTCGTAACAAACGCTTTATTCTATTTTTGTAGAGGTTTTGTTAATTTCCAATTCTATCAAACACAAAATTCTTTCTTAAAAAACTTGCGAAATGTTTTGAATTTGTTTTAAGATTAAAAGAGATTTATAAGTGGTGGTTTAAAGCACTTTAATAAGTAAGTAAAAGAAAGAAAAAGTCCCCCGGAAGAACCAGTCTTTAGCATCTTTAATTTTGACTTATTTTTATTCATTCTATTTTTTCTTACATTCTGGAAGAAAAAGAAAGCGCGATGATGAGGCTTTTACGAAGGGGTTTTGAAACTGAAAAACTCTCAAGAAATTTTTTTGAAGATGGGAAAGACTGACCGCTTGAAATTCAAAAAAAAAGAAGAAAAAGGAATGGAACGGAGGAAAGACGTTGACTTGGGCATAAAAATAAAGGCCTGAAAAGAAGAAAGTGGACAGCTGCTGCAAAAAAAGAAGACGAATTCATTTTAGTTTGACTGCACTCCGTCGGTTCTTTTTTTTTTGCCTTGCGCGCAGAAACTGAATAATGCTGGGGTGAAAGAACACGAAAGAAAGAAGAAAGTAAAGACGTACAAGAAAAAAAAAGATTTTAATAGCAAAACGAGATGAGCTTCTTCGAACTCGAACAAAACCAAAAAATGTATGTTTGTTTTCGTTTGTCCACTTATTTTTCACAAGAAAAAAACGGAAGACGAGTGTGCCAAACAATGCTGGAAAGTGCCATCTTTCGAAAGTTTTTTTAATAAAATTTTTTTTGTAATAAATCAATTTTTTCAAGTTTCATTAACTTAGAAGACTGTTAAAGAAGATGATGACCTTGAAAGACAAGCTCGATCGGGAAAAGATAGATTTTGGACAAATTAGAAAAATAAAGTTTTTTTTACATGACGCATGCTTTCTTTTCTGTAATCTTCGATCCATCTTTTTTTTTAAGTTTTTCCTATTAATCAGAAAAAAAATTATGATTACAATCATTTTTTTTTTGATTCCTCGTTACTTTTTTCATTTTAATCATTTTTTTGTTTTTTTTGTTTCATTTCCTTTCCTCGATTGCCCGTTTTTTAAATTCAAATCAAATCGTTCTTTTTTTTCCGTCTTTTTTTTAATAAGGGAGGAAACAGCTAAACGGCTGCTACATCTGTTTATGCCTGCTGGCAATGAATTTTTTTTATGCTGCTAACTTTGGAGAGGAATGATGATGATGTTGATTTGTGATGGTAGTGGTATTTTTTCTCTCTCTCTATTTTTGCGACAAATATCAACGGGTCCCAATTGAATAACAATGACACAAGGAGAGCAAAAAAAGAACTACTAACTTCGAAAAAGCAGCAACAGCACAGAAAAAATCGTTTAGCAGAAGAAAAGAAAACGACCAGTCTTTTTTAAAATCCTTTTTTTAAACTTAAAAGTAGAAATGTTGATTTTCAACTTTTTTGCCCAATTTTCTGGATATGAACAAACACGCGCTTTATTCGAACATTTCTTTTTCTATCTTGTATTTTGTTGTAACAGTTTTGATCTCGTTCAAGTCAACACCGATTTAAATTTACATATTTAATCTATAAACTTGCATTAATTTCCAGGATCTTAAAAATATGTTTACAACCCATACTTAAACATTACATTTAAAGCTTTATATTTCCCAGCCATCTTATTTTTAATTCTATCATGACAGATTATCATTCGACAATGCCATCAACTGCTGCAACATCACATTCAGCAAGATTTGTTACGGATATAATTACACCTTTAAAAGATCGGGTTGCATTATTACCAGGATCTCGAGATCGGCATAAACATCCTATAATATTTTTTCCAACAACTGATATATCTGCAAATTCAGATGAATTAAAAAATATTTTGTATTATTTTTATAGTGTTACAGCGTGAGTTGATTAGAACCGTATGATTAATCTAAAACTTTTTGGAATATTTAAAAACATAAGCTTCTCTCATTTATCTTTTCAAGCTTAAATGTTTTAAAGCGTAATACAAAAAATATACAACATAAAGCAAATAAACTATATAAAGTTAAACATTTTTAGTGATGATGCAAAACTTCATGGATTTATATTTATTATTGGTACAAAGAAAGGAACATCCAGGCAATCGGTTAAGCCAAGTTCAATTTTACAGTTAATACATGTAAGTTGGATATTTTGTTTCATTAAACTGTATGCAACAAAATATTATTAATTCAAATCTGACTCTCTCATTTTTATAGGAATATTTTCCTGGAAAAGTGATAACGGTATATATAATAAAAGAAAATACATTTTTTAAAATGTCATCAACTTCTGGAAAATATAAATTTCATGTTCAAGAAATTCCTGAAGAAAATTTAACAAAATTTATTGATTCTTCTCAATTATTAAAGGAGTTTGGTGGTAATTTACATTACGATCATGATGAATGGATTGAAATTCGAAAGGATATTGAATTTGTGATACAAAAATTAAGCGGATGTTTAAAAGAATGTGAAATTTGTTATAAATTATTACAAAAGAAAAAGATGATTGAAGATAATGGACAAGATTGGCCATTAAATGCTCAAGATGAATTTGATAGACGATTAAATTCAATATCAACAATTGATTGCGATAATGATATTAGAAGGGTAGGTTACTGAAGGCACGCAGAAGCTAAAGATAAAAAATTTATCAAGCCAGTAAAACTTTAATAACAAATAAAAATTCCTTGTCAAATTTTTTATCATTT
Organism: Panagrolaimus sp. LJ2414; assembly: GCA_024447195.1. Taxonomy (NCBI): domain Eukaryota; kingdom Metazoa; phylum Nematoda; class Chromadorea; order Rhabditida; family Panagrolaimidae; genus Panagrolaimus; species Panagrolaimus sp. LJ2414. Next base: position 648,734 of record JAMRXY010000042.1, read on the forward strand.
TTGATTGATATTTGTCAGATTGAGATCTCAGCTGAGGAAGTTATCTTGACAAGTTTTGACTTTTTTTCACCAAAATGTGCCAAAAAGAAGCAACTTTTTCTGCCAGCATATTTTCGGTAATTTAAAAATTTAGTCATGCCACTGATAAAACTGAAAATATTGTTTTAAATGAAAAGCTTTTTACGAACGAAATTTAATTTTTATGTTCTTAACAAACAAGAATTTCTTACAGTAACGTAAGCAGAAAAAATGGCTTTTAAACATTTTAAAATTGCAGCCAATGTTGCTAAAACAAAATTTTTCATGTATATAAAAATATATAAAAAAAGAAGTAAAAAACAAAAGCAAACACGCTTCTCTTTTTAAAAGCAGGCTGCTTATCTTGTTATACATAAAATGAAGATAACTTTCGTTCAGGCGTAAATACACTTGTAAAACATAGATAGAAAATGCGTAACAATCGACAATGCTTTGTTCAGTACAACTCCTACACTGCAAAAGTACATAATCTGCAAAAGAGTGGAAATCATAGAACTTCAATAATAAAAAGCATCTTTCTAAACAAATCCGAAAAATGCAAATTATTTTTAAATTAAAACTGTAAATTTTTTAGATACGTGAACAAATTTTAAAAACTACTGATAGCAGATATAATTCCAATACAGTTAAAACACCGAATCCAGATTTATCAGCTGTTGTACCAAATTTACAAAGATTGGCAAAACAAATTGCAAAAGAAAGATCAGATTTAACAGGAAGTTATCAAAGAAGCAAACTTGAACAAGATCAATGGAATCAGTATCGATTGCTTGAAAATGAAGTGATAGAATTAAAGAATCGAATTATAAATCAAAAGGTTGCTGTTGATGAAACATTTACGGTTATCGGAAATAATGAATTGGAAGCGCAGCAACTGTTAAAAGAGCATCAAAGATTGGAAGATGCTATCGAGGTACGGTAGCTTTAAAAAAATTAAAAACTATCGACTACTGCTAGTTATTCTAAACCAAATTCTAAAGAAACTTTTAAAATATTATTATTTTCAGCAAACAAAAGTCAATTATACTCATCTCCTCAAAAATGGTAGTATCCAAATTAATAATTTTCCTGCTAAAAAGAACGAAATCGATGCCATACTAAAAGATCTCGAAAATTCCTGGAATTACTTAACAGCTTTAATTGATCAACGGCTAAAACTTTTGGATATTGTTATTTCATTTCGACAAGAAACTGAAGTATACTTTTCAAGGTTGCCAGAATGGATGAATTTTATTCGAGCACAACCAGATAATCTTGATAAGCCCTTGACTGAATTGGAAGATATTACAAAGAGACAAGAAGAAGTTGAAAATGAAATTGAGCTTTCATATAGTCGATCATATGATGAATCAATGAAATTAAGTCAAAGGCTGGTAATGTATTTGGGACAAGAGAGAGCAGGAAAAGATGAATCGTATCGGCATGTTTTGGAAGTTATTCAAAAATTAACAAGATCCAGAAGAGAAATGCATGCATTATATGAAGAGAAAAGAATAAAATTAGCAATGAAAATGAGCTTTACAGCCTTTGTTGAAGAATCTGCATCGGTTTGTTTTGATATTTCTAAGGTTTGATTAAATGTTGTGCTGTTGAGAAACTTCTAAATTAAACTCTTGTCCTTGCATGAAAAAAATCAGTTGCAAAATTCAGTTCTAAATTTTTAATGAATTATAAAAGTTTTTCACGCCTTTACAAGAACATATTTAGCAAAAATTATGAGACAAAATTTGAAATTATTCTGTATTTTAGGTTATTAATTGGATTGACGCTCATGGTTTACCACACATGAAAAAGAAAACCACAATCGGAAGAAGTTCAGCGGAGATTAAAAATTTACATCTGCACCATCACAAATTTAAAAGTGTTGCAGAAAATACTAAAAAGAATGCAATTCAACTTTATCAAGTTGCAGAAAAATTATCTGAAAATGGTTCGTTTTTCTTGTTTAATAAAAATCGGAGACATCATCAACGTAGAAACCTTTTAAACATTTAAACATTTTAAGCAAATGGCGAAACAGAAGTCGTTAAAGATCGTTTGCAACAATTAAGCAATGTTGTGCAAAACTTTTTTAATTTAATGGATCATCGAGAACAATTGTTAACACAATCAGCAATGTTTCATTTACATTATAATGAAATAACAGATTGGTATGAAAATATCAAAGACCGCTCAAAATTGTATGAAATTGTACCACCAAATCAGGAAGATTGTGAAAATTTGAAAGATCAGCTTATCAAAGAGAATGAAGCAACTGCACAAGCTTATGCTACTGTAATTGAAGAAAGTGATAAATTAATTAGAATGTTGAAAGCTCAAAAAGAAATGTTGGATGTTGATGTTTCAAAAGATGAAGCACACATTGAAGAAATGACTAATTCTATTCGTAATTTTTGGTATTAATCGACGATTTTAATTAACGTGTTAATTTTTAGAAACTAAACATAGCAGAGAAATGGATAGATGGCCATATCAAAGAAATTGTGTTCAAATAGGGTATATTTCCAGAGAATTTGTCACCGAAATCTCAACAATTTGCAAACAAATAATTGTAATCATTCAAATCTATCACGTTACTTTATTCAATTTTAATTCGCGCCACTTTTCAGGAATACCGTAAAGAGCTTGTACCTCTTCAAGCACCATCACAACGAAATGAAAGGGTTCTCTATGAGTTTCTAAAAGTTACCGATGAAAATATTAAACAAATTGAAGATGTTTTTAAAGATTTTGCTCAACGTTATTCTGAACTTATTCAAGTAAGCTTAATTCATTTTAAATACTTTTTAAATTTCTCTGTCTACTATGTTTTGCCTCATTAATTCTCTTCCTGCTCTTTTTTCCATGACCTGAATTAGTTTCAATTTTTTTTTCTCGTCGCTTTTTTTCTTTGCTTCTTGAGCTTTTTTTATAATGTTGAAAAACCTCAAGGCCGCAGCGTGAGGGAAAAAAACTAACTAATATCAACATGAAAAATCTCAACTTTTAAGTCAATCTTTAAAATTGATTACTTTTTTTTATTAATTTTCTTTGCAGATTTTTAAAAGTAAAACTGCTTGAAAAAAATGCAAATGTCTTTTTTGCATTATACATTTCAAGAGAAAAGTATTTGAATTTTTAAAACTAAAATGATTACGGTACTCTTTGTACAACTGTAAACATCTAAAATAAAAAACAAATTAAGATTCTGAAGAATATTTTTTAAACGGATTATCTACGTTGTTCTCTTTTTGATAATTACGGTATATCTCCTAAATTATGATTCATTTTAGATGATTGAAACTCATCAATTAAATCTTATTGACAACACCAAAAAACCAATGAATGAAATATTGACACAAAAATTTCAACAATTGAATCATATCGTGGATGAAACTTTAATAGTAAGTTAAAATTTTGACATTAATGAAAGCTAGCATTTTATTGTACTACAGTAACTACAGTATTTCGTTTAACAAAACTTCAAAACATATTTGTAATTTTAGCGTGCAAATACTCTTAAACAAGAGCTATCAATTAATCAGAATATTCGTGAAACCTTTGCTCGAACAGAAGGTGTTGTCAATGAAATTAAAAAAGAAACGGATGCATTAAATATGCTTATGGTTAGAATTCCAGAAACCAAAGATGAAGCGAGAAAACTTGGATTACGCTTCGAAGAACTTCGACCAAGAGTTGATCAACTTTATCCGATGTTTAATGAAATGAAAGAAATTTTTCGTTATTTGGCAATGAATTCAAATGATAATCAAAAAAGAAATATCATGATTACAAATGATAAATTAATGAGATCATGGGAAAATTATTTGGCCAAAACAAAAGATTGTCAAAAGCTTGTCACTCAAGCAATTAATTATCACAACATGAATGAAATTGTAAGTTTTAAATTTGTATTTTCTAATTTTTTTTTAACAAGAGGGAAATATATTTTTCGCTTTTTAATTTACAAACGTTGGAAGTAAAAATTCTTTTAACATTTGCTTTAAACTATCGTAAATATGGGAAGCCTTTTACAGTTTCGTCGCTTACCAAAAATTTTTATTTCGTAACAAACAGTTCGGAATATTTTAAAATGGTTTTTTTGACATTTTCTGATCAACAATTTAACAAAAGCTATTTTTGGTATTTGTGTACCCAGCATTCTGTTGTTATTTACAATAGAAAAATGATGTTTTTTGATCAAGAAATTTTTGCTTACAAAGTTAAACTTTCTCTTCTAAATTCAGCAAACTATTTTTAAATAGTTAATTTTATTTTCTTTCTTATCATTACAGTATATTTTTTAGTTGACACCAACAATTGATCAAATATTGAATAATCCAATCACCCATCCACATGATTACTGTCAAGATTCAAAAATTGATTTGGTATCGTATTTAAGTTCACTTCAAACAAAGCATGCTAGTGATAAAGAAAAATTCTTGAAAGCTACCATACATTCCAGAAAAATTAATGATGACTTTATTAGAATAATTCAAAAATGTCCAATCAAAAAAGAATATCGAATTTTAAAAGAAAGAGATATTCGGCAACAAATGGAATTTAATGAAAGAAGGCAAAAAGATGTTTTGAAATTGATAAATGATAGAACAAAATATATTGAACAATGTCAAAGAGCTGTATTTGTAAGAAAAATGGCTGAAGATGTAAGATATAATTATTTACAATGATTAGATTACAACAGTTTTTGTTTCAATTTAGGTTCAAACTTGGCTTAAAAGTGATGCAGCTGTTCGGAAATTCTATGAAGATTACAAAAATCTTCGATCACTTCCTGATGACCTTTTACAAGAAAAACACGCGCATTTCCTTGAATTCAAAAATAAAGCAAAGGTATCACACTTTTTAGCTTTCTTTTAATGCAATTGTTGATTTTTACAGAAAAAGCAGCATGAAGTTAAAGAGATAAATCGTCATGCAGAATTATATCATCATGATGGAATAAATATTGTACATAGTAAAGAAGTTCAAGAATGTCAGCATACTGTAACGGAATGCTTTAAAACTTTTTGGAAGCATGTTGAAGATATGGATAAACAATTTAAAATTCTTCTTGGTGGAGCTATTGAAAGAATTTCACCATCTGATGATTCGGGTGTCAATGATATTGCTGAACGATTTAGTGATTCGACTTTGGAAGAAAAAATTCAACAAACTGAAGATCAAAAAGCTGATATTCAAATGAGGTTCGTTTAGGCATTTCTTAAATGTGGGATTTTGTTTCAGGGATGAATTTTACTTTGAATGAAATTTGGAGAGTTTGGTTCAGAAAATCGTTTTTGTTTGAGTAAGATATCTTTGAAATCTTTTCTGTGAGTCTCATTAAAATGTATAAGATCATCTAACGAGGATGTTCTTATTTTGGATGGTGCCACATGTCTTCTTTGGTTAAACTTCTATTTTGAAATTTTTTATGTTTATGTTTAACTCTTTCGAAAAATTGCAAGCTGTTTTTTGTGGAGTTCATTTTCGTTAAAAATGTAATGTTCAGTTTCGTTTTTGTCCGTGAAAAAGAGAAGCGACACTTTCACTCCCTTGTTAATCCCATTTTTCCTTAGATTATTTACAGTTTTTAATGATGTCTTTTTCTTCTTCTCTGACATTTTTAATCTTTTTAACGTCACAAAAAATTCATTTTTTTGCTTTTTTTATTACAAGAAAAAATGTCTTCTTGAGGTTTTTCTTTGTAGAAAGAGAACACATTCAAGAAGAACAAAAACTGCTTCTTTTCATGCTTGTAAATTATAAAAAAAGCTGATTAAAGTTTTAATATTTTTTAAAAGATTATTAATCACAAAAAAAAGTTGAAGCTGGTTTTTTAGAGTTAAGTTGATTAAAAACAAGAGTAAAAGCGCGCTCAGATTTTCATTGAAAGTTGTTTGCCTGCTATCAATCCTGAAATATTTCATCTTATCAGTCAATCAATGAAAAAAAAGTTAAATAACCTTATTTTTGTGTTTGTTTGTTAAAATCGAAAAAAATTGAATTTTTTTAAGCTTTCAATTTTTGTTTTTTTGAAATTACAGTACTTTGGCCATTTGTAACTCAACATTTGATTTTGCCTTTTACCTTTATTTATTTTTGCCATTCTCGTTGATATACACACATTTATATTATTTCCTTGAGGACATCAACTTAACCTTGTTTTCGTTCTTGTATGTCTTTGTCAACCTTTATAAGAATCTGTGAAAATGTTACTTCAAAGCCAACTTCGCAAATCTATACGTCGATTTGCCAAACATCAATCAAAACATCCAACCGTCATCCCACATCCAAATGGTTTCTCAACTTTACCAAAAAGTTTTCGTTCATCTTCTGCACAACTTTCAGTTTCACTTTCAAATTCACATTTATTAAGTATGACTATTATTAAAGAAAATGAACCTTCAACGTCTTTCTTCTCAACACCACATTTTCCATTGAAGCATAAATCTGAACCAAATTCTCCGAATTTTATTCGAAAATGTTCATCTCAAGATGAAGAAAAACTTATGAAATTAAAAGATCAGAGGTATACATGGCCATTAACAACTCGTGATTTAAGGAAGCCAATGCATGAATTAATCAAAGGTGAAAAGGATGGCATTGATTATTTGAGAGTTATTATTGATATGTATTTGCCGGAATATCGTAAAGCTAATAAAGATGGTACTTTACCTGCTTCAATGGTTGGAAAAGAAAAGGAAATATTTGGAAATATCGAAGAACTTTATCAATTTCATAAACAGTAAGTTATTTTGCTTAAAAGATGAACTAGGAGAATCTCTAGACTACTAACCATTTTGCTCTAACAAATTTTTAAATTCGAGTACATCCACAATCCAAGGATTACTCTTGAACTTCTCGAAGTTCTTGAAAAAAATTTTTTGGTTGATAACACTGCTTACATGACATTAGTTTCGTAACTTTTATAGTTTTATCGCAATCGCTTTTTTCGTTTTGAAGGTATACAAAATTTAGCATCGCTTTTATTTTTTACACCAGTTACCAAAAATTAGTGTCAGCATTAAGTTTGAACCCCAAAAAATGCACGAATAATATTCCAATTACTCTTAATAATTATGTATTTTTAGTTTTGTCACTGAACTTGAACTCTACAAAAATAATCCTACCGATGTTGGATGTGCTTTTGTCAATAATATTCAAAGAATTCGTGATATTTACTGTGAATACACCATCAACAAAGAGAAAAATGGTGCAATACATCATGAAGCTGAAACTGTAAAATTTTTTACACAAATTCTTCATAAATATTCTGGCAACAATAACAAACAAATGCATTCACATTTTGATTTTGGCTATTACAAAGAAAAAACTTTGAATGTAAATTTTGATTCTGTTTTGATGTGGCCTGTACAACGATTATTCAAATATTCAATGTTGCTTAATGAATTGATACAATTTGCTCCATATGAGATTACAGAAATTAAAGAAGTAAAAGATGATATCGATGGAATTACTGCATATGCAAATGGAATCGTAAAATTGGCAGATATTAAAGATTTTACTGTAACTTCTGATGATATATTTTGTATGGCCGATGAGTTTGCTGTTGTTGAACCAAAGCGTCTTTTTAAAAGTGAAAAGGAATATCAAGTTTTCTTATTTGAAACTTCTATTATATTAACAAAGAAGGATAAGAATGAAAAGAATTCAGTGAAATATTTATTCCGGGATCAAATAATGGTATGTTTTGATTTGTGCCAAATAGTTTGGGACCTACATACTTTTATCCTGTTTTTCAAATAATATGTTCGTTTTCTTTTTTAGTTGAATGATGTGTTTGTTGTTGAACATATTGGAAACAGCAAGATTAAATTTGGTTTAAGAAAGCGAAATGCAGCTTCAGCATCTGACAATACAACGGTCTTTACAGCAAACAATGAAAAAATTCAACAACAATGGGTTAAAAAGCTTCGAGAATTTACCGTTTCAATTCAACATCATTATGACCCAAATCTGTCAAAAAAATCTTCGACAACAACTTTGGCAAGTGATAATTATCGAGCATCATTCCGTTCTCCGCATTCATATTCATCATCTCGTCCCTCCTCTTCAGCAACTGATCCACCATCGAATCGAAATTCTCGTTCATCACGTGATAGTTGTGAAATCCCACACCCAAATCCTTCTTCAAATGGTCATCTCACTGTTCCTGATAATATCAATGGAAATCTTGATATCAATGGTTCTTCCGCAAAAGATGATCATGTTGGATTTCGTTTATCCAAATGGCCCAAAGAATGATGTGTATTAATTTTATTATAATTTTTTATTATTGTTTATAATTCAATGATTGCTCAATGATTCGTTATTTTTAACCCCAAAAGTGTATTATTTTTATTTTGTATGTTTTCATTTTTTGTACATAGGATGATATTTTATTTTTTGTTTGTTTGTTTCTTTATTGTATATGCATAATTTTTTTGTATAACTTCAGCAATTTATTTATGCTTAGCTTTTACAAAGAAACTTGTTTTAATAAATTTATTATGAATTTTGGTATTTAAACAAAACACCACATTTTATCAAGCTTTAATCAAGTAAATTTCAATTTGTTAGTCATTTTTTTAAAAACCAACTCATAATTAATGTCAAAAAGTTATTGTAACTATCATTTAATCATTTAAATTTAAGAAAATTATAACTGGGAACCATTTCCCGTTAAAATCTGGAAATTTCATGGTAGTCGAATGTGTTGATGTCCAGTCCTTCAAAAAGGTTGTTGATTCTGTAACATTAGAATCTTGGCAAAAAGAACTTTCTTGCCAATGAGAACCTGCGCATTTCCAAAAAAAGTTGAAGAACAACCCCGTCTTCTTAAATCCAATAAATTGTAATTTTTTTAAATTAAATGTTGTAAATATATTTATTACGCTTAATAATATTACAAGGACAATGAAACTGTAAATTTTAATTTAAAAAATATTTAAATTATAAATTCATCTAATAGTTTTTTAAAAATTTAAGTTAAAGATGGCAAATAAACTTAATTCAAGTATATTATATCCTGTAAGTAATCATATCTGTAATTACATATTTTAAGTTAGAAAAATTCAAATTTTTTAGCCTGAAAGCTCAATGCCAGCAACAGAAGAAGCAATTGCTGAAGTCTTTGATGAAATTGATGTTGTGTATTTTATGGAAGATGGATTTGATGCAACTGCATATGAGTTGGGAAAAATGGAAGGCAATAACTTTGATATGGGTGTATTGGGAAGGGAAATGTTTAAACTTAAAAAGCAGCTTCAAGTTGTATCAAAAAAGATTAGTGGTTTGATTGCGAAAAATTCTGAGCAATTTAGCAGCCAGACTGAAGGATATCGAAGTATTGAAGAAGAAGCTACTGAAATGGTTAAAGAAATTGCATTTATAAGAAAGTAAGATAGCTTTTGAAAATTATCATGAAAATCCCTTTTCATACAGAAAGTATAAATATATTTATGAAATCCGAATTCTTTTTTAATTATAGCTTCCCTGACAGATTACTGTAATTTTATGCTTTTTTAGACAACTTGATACTGCCCATAAAGAAGTTCTAAATGGATTAGGAATTATTGCAAATCAAAGAAAGCGTGAAATGTTAGCTGATTTAAAGGGAACTTTAAAATCCATTAAAACTCTTTATGAAACAGAATTTCGATTACAAGAGCTTATTCAAGTTAGATCTGACATTACAATTATGCCCTTTATTATAGATTATTTATTTATTTTAGGAAGGTGATTTTCCATTAGCTATAAGACTTTGCGTTGAGGCAACAAATGCAACTCAAGAATTTTTGCATTTTGATTGTATAAAGTTTGTTTAGAATTTTGGTATTCAGAAGAGAACAACTTACAAAATTTACAGAGAAGTATCACAAAAATTTACAAAAATATTGGGTACAATGGAATCACATATTGATGATGTATTAGCAACTCTCACCATATCATATGATCAAGATAGATATGCATTAGTTTATTCTGCCTATGGAATGTTGGATAATGTTAAAGTTAGCTTTTTTAAGAAAATTTAAACCCAAATTTGCTTTTTCGCTTTTTACGTCATACAGTAATTTTAAGAAGGAGAATATTCCATTTTACGGTAAAAATAAGGATTATATTTTTAAGGGTGCATCCGCAAAACTTCATGCATTTTTTCGTGGAACCCTTGAAAATTCAGCTCGAACAGTTCTGGTTGATCGATTAAGAAAAAGTTATCCCGTTGAAAAAACCGATTCCATGAGTTATGAAGAACTTTCTGAAGCAATTATCATTGATGAATTTATTGACAGTATTCGAGAATTGGGTTTTGTTTTGTCACGGTATTTAAATGTATTTCTCCATACCATTTAACAAAGAATAATATTTTTAGATGTTTATTTGTTTATCATGAAATTCTTAAATTTCATATTGAAGAAGATGAACGACGCCTGTGTTCTCTGCCCCCAACTGATACGGTTGATATTGATAGTGCTCCCATTGGTAATTGCATAATCATCTAATAATCATTCAATTATATAGTTTTTAGTTGAAAAAGGAATTATGCAAAAATCTTTATCTGATGGCCTCTATAGTATTTTTAAAACAGCATCCGCAAAATTTAATACACTTTTATGCTGCCATGATTTATCCCAACTTAAATTTGATAATTTTTTGGATGTTGTAGAAATGGCAAATCGGTTCAGAAAATTTGGTCGTCGATATTTTGGAAATTCATGTGGTGAAATTGCAATAACTTTGGAAAAACAAACATGCTTATATTTTGGAAGATATCATCGTGAAAGAATGGATGAACTTAAAATGTTTTTGGAGAATGAAGTTTTTGCGCTATGTCCAGTACCATCGAAATTTACGTTGTTTGAGTTACAAGTGAGTCTCTGACATAAATATATATATATAGTATTACTGTAGTTGAGTCAAAAAAATTTTAACATTGAATCTCATTCATGTCGGTTTATTTTATAGGAATTTCAATTTCTTAAAGAATCCTGCGATGCATTTGATGATGATGATGACACTCATGTTCATCATTTAACCGATCACATTGGTCTTGGAGAGCAACTTGATTATATCCTTTTAACTCCGGATACTGATAATCCATTCTGTACTCCACAACGCCAATCCGTTAGTAGTTCAAAAACTATTGACAGTGACGGAACACCTCGAGATTCAATTAGTCGAAGTTCATCTGAAGATTCTAGCATTGAATCTTTTTCACAAGTTTTACAATCAACACCAAATTTATGCAATACTGCTTTGAATTTATTAAGATTCTTTGGAAGATATATTCGAATGACATCTTTACTGCATTCAGTTGCCGATGAAGCGATTACTGCCATTATTCAATTATTTGAATATTTTATTTATTCCATTTTCAATTTTTTTGCAAAGGATTTAATTACGGAACATTTTGAAGCAATAACATTCACTTCATTACATTTAAGAAAATTGATTGAAGCAATTCGAGTTCGGCTAATTTTAGAGAATGAAGCAAATGAAGAATTTAAACAGGTTTGTTTTGATGCAATTAAATTATTTATGAAATATGCGCTTAAATTTTTGTAATCTAAATATATTGAACGGGTTCAAGAACTTCAGAAGTTTTTTAATTTAGTCTCAGATCTCTTATTTTCCTTTTTAAAATTTTTAGATGCAAAATGATCGGCTTGCTCCTTGTCATTTATCTCCTTGCCTGAATATTGCATCCCCTGAAACTGGATTTTGTTTATCGGAAAGAATAATTGGAGTTGAATCTGTGATATTTTTAAAAAAACAATTTGAATTCCTTCGTCCGGTATTACAAAGTTTGCTTCCACAAAATCGGCAATTACATGTTCTTGAAAAACTTTACAAAGAAGTAATCATTTTTGAAGCAACAATTATTATTAAACTGCATATTTTAGACTTTACCGGTTTTAGTCGATATTAAAAAATCAGCCTTTGGATGTATTGCAAGTCGAATAATTGATTATTCAAAAATTTTGAAACAAATTTCCACTGTTAATTTTAATATTAATGATATTCAAGATCAACATTCTAATTATGTAAATTTTATTATTAATGTAAGTTTTAAATATTTTTTGTAGCTATAAAAAATTATTCGAACAAAACATGCATTCGTCGTGCTATTATGATGACTAGTAACCATTTTTTAGGAACTTAAAACATTTTCATCGAAAACCAAAGAAATCTCTGAGTATACATATATCTCCCCAGAAACAAATTCAATATTATGGTCGGATATTGTTTTTTGCATATCACGAATATTAGTTCAAGGATATTCAGATGCAAATAAAAAATGCACTCAAGAAGGCCGAGCTTTAATGCTTTTAGATTTTGGGCATTTAATGCTTGAAATTGAAATTTTGTCAGGAATTAAACCAATTCCACATCGATCATACGTTGAAGAATATATTAAAGCTTTTTATCTCCCTGAAAATTGTTTAGAAGAATGGATTGCAAAACATCCGGTATTAAATTTCTCAAAACCTATAAAATTGTAATAAAATGCAATTATTTTCAGGAATACAGTGTCAATCAAGTAACAAGTTTGCTCAATTCTACAGTAACCAAAAGAACAAAAAATCGATTATTAAATGTTTTGGAAGGAAATTAAAAAATTCTGAAAGGTATTCATTCAACTGCAAATTTTAAATTCCCAGAGCTTCGTTTTATATTATGCATTTTGAAAAAATGAAAAATTATATTTAAATAAATCTGCCTTTTGTGTTGCTAAAAAATAAATTGTTTAATAATTCTTACTTTTCTTTTCGATTTTTTTTATCATCAAAATACAACCGGAATTCAAATACTAACACAAATCAAATATTACAGCAATCTAAGCTTCAGAATACAAATTTATTCAGAATCAGTGTCGCAACTTGGGGGGTGTCGCGACACCCCCGTTGAGGTGCTTCAGGACGAAAGTAGGGGTATGTGCATTTTTTACTAATTGACAATTGGGAGAAATTTTTTAAGTTTGAATAAAGGAACGACACCGCCATTAATTTTGGGGAAGTTGCGGCACTGTTCAGAATATTGTATCGAATGTTAAAAAAGTTATTAAAAACAAAAGAATAACGCAAAGTAAAAATCAGTATCCTTTTATAGAAACCAGAAGCCATTTCCGTTACAGTATTTGTACAGATGCTAGCGAAGGTTTTTTCTTCGGCATTTTTCAATAAATCAATAAAGCCCTAAAATCAGGCTTGGCGGTATAACTAAAACATGGCAGCTTAAATCTGGCATCTTCCTATTAAAATTTACAAAATATCTGCAGATGCATCTAATGACGAGGTTTAACTGCAATTTTAAAGAATAAGATATTAAGGTGTTACAAAGCTCTAACAAAATACAGTAGTTACTTGTTACTTTCTTGTTTGTTGAGAGCATTGCGTACACAGTTTTTAAAAAATACGGTTTATATCAACAAAATAAACAAAGGTTCGAAAATAGAGTTCAAAAGAATTAATCACTATCGATTTGAGGTACGACAATGCATTCATCATTGATCTATGATGAGGTGCAAAAATAATTACCGTTTTTTTTTTAATTTTAAGATTCGCCGGCGTTCGCTTTCGTGTCAAGAAAAATACTTAAACAATGCAATGCAAAACTTTTTTCATTCAATAAAAAAATTTTTGGTTTAAAAAGTTAGAGTTTAAAATTCCGTTTCATTTTATTAATTTCTCATAAAATTTTTAGCATAACTTTTTCGTTTTGAAATAAAAGCAATGCCTTTACCAGATAAATCCCGTGGAAGATTTATGCCTCTGTCTGAAGGTATTTCACGTCGAAGAAACGCTGGAATTCAAAATCATATGGTCTTTTTTAAAATTTTGAAGAATTTTTATCCTCAAATTATTGAATCAACTTCTAAGATATCTGTTTGGAAGGAAGTTCTAAAAGAATGTCAAAGGAATGGAATCCATAAAAATCAAACTGCTCGATATCTTGGACGTACTCGTTGGCCTGCTTTTATTCGTCTTACAACTGTAAGTTATATATTTGGAAGAAACTTTTATATTGATTTTTATAGAAAAAATGGCAATCCAAGAAACAGCTTGATGAAAGAGATAAACAAGTTATTGAAATTGAACGTATTCGAACACCAAATTATTGCCTTCCAATGGATAAAGAAGAAGAGAGAGAAATGGCTAAAAAAGAAACAGAAGAAAAAAAATCGATGGAAGAAGGCGAACTTGAAGCAGCAAATAATGATGAAACCATGAATGAAGAAGATGATGATCCACAAATGGAAGACCATGATAGTTTTGATGATACTCATGAACCTGTTAAAGCTCCTGCTGCTACTTCTGATGAATTAGTCGTTGATGCATCACCTGCTGATGATACTCATGAACCTCGTAAAGCTCCTGCTGCTACTTCTGATGAATTAGTCGCTGATTCATCACCTGCTGATGATACTCATGAACCTCGTAAAGCTCATACTGCTACTTCTGATGGATTAATCGTTGATGCATCACCTGCTGATGATACTCATGAACCTCGTAAAGCTCATACTGCTACTTCTGATAAATTAGTCGTTGATGCATCACCTGCTGATGATAAGTTAATGGATCCATTGATGTCTTCTCCTGAAAATATTGAAGGTTTTTTTCGTAATCTTTAACATCTTTAAACATTTATATACTTTACAGATCGTCTCAACACTGCGCCCAACACCTCTAACAACATTGTTTCTAGTGGTTCAAATGATAGTGAGTTTATATCTTTAATGCCTCAAACACTATTATCTTATTTTTATCTTTTTAGCAACAAATCATCTCCAACAAGAATTTTATCGTTCTAGTATTCGTTTATGTGATGCTCTTTATGAAATTCTTAAGGATGAAATGATGCGTCGAAATTTGACAACTTCTGGTAACAGCAATATTTGATTTGCTTATTGGATGATTTTTTTTATCAGATTCACAGATTATTAATTTTGTTTACTTTTTGAAATTCTTAAATTGTTTGCGAAGCAATAAAATTGTTTTGTTGATATGTTTTGAAGTTCTTTGAATATAAAAGTTGTGTCATATTTTTGGTAATAATTGACACCTTGATATATTTTTCTAAACTGCTATTTTTAAAAATTAAATTGATTACAGAAATGGCTTCCATAATTTTTTTTCATGAAAAATCTGATTAGAAGGAAAGTTTTTGTATCAAAATGAACATGTTATTTCCGCGTTTTAATGTTTCATTGTTTTTAAAAATTGTTTAAAAAAGATGTTTTTAAGCATCCTGAGAAATTCTTATAGAAAACAGATTTGCAGAAGTTTTATCAAAAAAAGTTCTATGAAATTTGAGAGTTGATACCGTAAAAAGAATGTTATTTTTCAATGAAGCCTTTTAAGGTTTAACGGTATAACAAAAACATGGCAGCTTCCTATTAAATATTATTTCAATATAAAAATATGTGAAAACAATATTTTTTTCTGATAATATTTACTGTAACATACATATATATATAGGAAATACTAGGGAATTCCTTATAAAAGATTCCAACATGGATGTTGGGTGACGCGGCCATTTGTAGGTGTCTGAAATATGTGAACCTACCGTAACTTTTTCATAGATGCTAAAAATCTTTAAAGACATTTTTATATTCCTATTTCATGCTATTTATTAAAAAAACTAAACAATATTGTTGCTATCGTGTTTGAAGTCAATTAAGTTGCCCAGAAAAAATTCTTATGAAAATCATTAAATTTTGTTTAATTACCGTTCCCCAGCATTCAAAATTTTGAAAATTACTAATTTTGCCGCGAAAATCACCCTGAATTCCATGAAACGTTTCAGTTCTACCAAAAACTGTTTTAGCCCCTTTGCATAACTCCTACAACCACGGTACGAAATTTGAATCTAGGTTGTTCAGCTAACTTCCAAATTATTTATGATGCATACCATGCTTGTGACAGAATTTTCTAAACATCCTAATAATTGTTTGAGCAATGAATTTTACTGTTTTATCATGTTCTGCTAGAGTTCTTATCAGATTTTTTACTTTATTATTTTCTAATGTAGAAGAAAAATATATTTTATATGTACTTGCAATGACAAATTTTGAACTCTTTAGAATCTTTTTGTTTATTTTTGTTATTACTGGTGCAAATAAAGGTATCATAGATTAACGCAATACTTTAATCTATTATAATCTTTGGAGGAAGGCGCATCATTTTGGCTTGCACCATATTCTAAAGACAGAAAAATTGTTCATGATGGTCATCCATATACAAGTAGAATGACTAGAAAATACACTGATTCATTTTATTTTGAATTTTTTTATTTATAATTTCATTTTCTGTGAAACATTTTTTGTCTTATTTTTGTGAATGATAAAAAATAAGAGATGTAACAAAGAAGCAACAGGTTTTTGGTCATTGTTTTTTTAAATTGACTAATAAAAAGGAAAAAATTATGTCAATAAAACTCAAATCAGTGTTCAACATTCTTTTTCTTCTCAAAGGTTTATGTTGTTTTTTATTGATTTATTTATAAAAAAATGATGTATATAAAACCTGTAAGAGTTACTCTTTTGCTCATTATTTTTTGTTTCAGAAAAGGTAAAAACGTACATCATCGCGATATATCGTTGTTTTGTTTGAAAAATTTACTATTAACTTGTTACAAGTTACTTGTAATTTGATTTTGCTTTTAAAGATTAATATCTTCAAAATTAAAATATAGACTTCTATTCAATGCCCATCATGATAAAGAAGTTTTTTTTGAAAAAATTGTATCAAGTAATTTTGTCAGCTAACTAGTAATTGTTCTTGAGTTATATTTTGAGCTGATAATGAAAATAAGGACATCCTAATTTTTTCTGATTTCATTACTCTCCTTTTTAAAAACATTGTGTCTATTATTAAGAAAGCAGACACATTTTCCAAAGCATGATTCAACTAAAAAAACTGTATTGGTGTTTTTTTCTTAAAAGCTCTTGATTTTTTTCTTTTACGAAATTAACCCTCAATTTTTTATGAATCATCAAACAAAAAAACTATCATGCATTTATTTCTTCCCTTTTTTCTCCTTTCTTCTTCAGTGTTATTTTTGTGTTTTTTTACAACGTTCGAATGTACAAATAATTTTTTCATAAAAAAGATAGAAAATGGTCAGCCACCTGTTGTGTCCGTTGTAAGCATTGTCTTTTAAAAAATAAATGTACGAGGAAAAAATGTTTCCAAGACAACCCCCCGATTGATTTTTCTCATTATTTGCCGATAAAACCGGCAAATACATATTTTTTACATATAAAAATTTGTGAGCTTTATTTGCCTTTTTCAAGATTGCACAAGGCACTTAAGTGCAACTTTTTTCTTATTTTGTTTTTTAAAATGTTGTTTTTTACTTGATTAAAGATCAATAATGTTTGCGGCAATGCGATTTTACTCTTCATGAGTTTTTGATTATGATGAGAACGAACATTTGACATGTGATTTAGAGATTTCAGCTCAAAGAAAGGTTGACAGGTAATAATAGATAATGGACTAGTTATGAGAATAGCTTATGACTATAATAATTTAATAATGTCTCAAAGTTATAACTTTTGCAATCTTCTTCTTTAACATTAAATGCATTTGTGAATAATATCCTAAGCTCAAATAATGCAACCATGGTTGCACCAAAAAAAATTGTTGCTAGAAAGATTTTTTAGTTAAAGATTCATTAGAGGACATCTGTCATTATAAATCTGTTAAAAATGCAGATGTTTTAAATAGACGCCATTTAATGTACACTGTGAATTTGTGATCTCAGAAATTGAGTATTTAAACTCGGTTGTGTATCACGTAAGTGCTCAAAGTGAACAATCTTCGCCAAGAAATTAAGCGACAGGGGGTTGTAATTCCATTTGTTTTAAAATTTAATGGTCACAGAACGTAATTTTTGAGTTTCTCCTACTAAATTTCACAAAGAAAAAATTATGACATCTGCATTTTTTATGAAATGCAACATCTTTCCTTTTTTAGATTAATCCATGATATTTGTAAAATAAAGCTGAATCCTTTCAAAGCATAACTTTTTTGTTTTCTAAAATCTGAATTCTATTGTTTTAAAAAGACCTTGCATGAGCAGCAACAAAATAGCTACCAAAAAAAAATAAACTATTTCAAATCTGTTTTTTTCTTCTTCGTTTCCGCTTTTTTCTTTCGATAAGAAAAATAAAAATAACAAGCTATTTGGTTTACTATTATTAGAGGCAGCAAAGACAGATGGACATTTTTTATGGGAACAACGAGAAAAAAAAGTACTATCGATTACGAACAAGAAAAAATACTAAGGAGCGAGAACACGAAGGAAAAAACTATAGTTTGTTTCTTTCCAAATGCATTTTTTACCATTCAATTTTTGTTCAAAGTTTTTAAATTGAGCAAAAAATAGGCGCACAATTTTTCAGAAAGACAAACGCGTGTTTTCTCAAGACAATTTCTTTAGATTTTTCTCATTTTTGTTCATGCTTGCAAGAAATACAATTTTAGTCATGTATTTTGTTGGAAATCATTATGTATTTGTTGTAATACCGTCATCTTCTCTGTATTACAACAAATACATAATGATTTTTTTATTTTTGATGGTTTCCGTTACATTTCTTTTTACCGTTTTTTGTGCACCAATTCTTTGTTTTAAAACTCTATGCAAAACATTTGTAATATTTGACTTTTCCAAAGTCCATAAAAGCATGGGTTTCCTTTTGACTCAAATTTACGAAAGCTCACAAAACGTTTCAAAAAGTTTCGTAAAAGATGGAAACATGTGCTTTGAAGAATTAGTAAAAAATTGAAAAAATTCCATGGTTCAAATTTTTTAAACCTCTGGTAATTGCCTTGTCTGAGCTTTAAATCTACGAAATCGATGATGAAATTTTTTTCATCGATCACAGATTTTTGCATTTCCACAATTTCACCACTTCTTTTTTTTGCGTGATTCATTTAAGTGTTGCTTTAAAAAAAGATTGTTGTTTCTTTTATTTTCTTTTTTTTAACTCAACAGTCACCCGTTTATTTATTGTAGACCTCCTCTTGTAAGCTTATTATTCAAAAATTGCCATTCATATTTAAAACTGTTAAATATTATGGTATTGTATTGATTAAAATTGTTCGCGATTGTTTTCTTCTCTTTTTTGTAAAGCGTCTGCAAAAAACCCCCATGCGCAATTCTGTGCAACATTTGTTGAATTTACATTCCTATTCAACACTCTCTATTAAAGCTAAACTATGAAGAAGACAAAGTATTTTTTAAATGAAAGAAATGACTGATATGATAAACTTTGAACTTGAAGAATCATACGATCTTTCTTTTTTGTTCTTTTTGTGAATTGAATACATTTCTCATTTTGCCAACTTACAAAGGAGGAAATCGATTAATGTCAGCATCATTCATCTGTTGCTACTTTGCTTGTGCTTTTTTTCTTTTGCCCGCGTTCGTGTCAATTTTTCTTCTCTCCCTTTTTTGCTTTCTCTTTTTCTCCGCTTATCAACATCATCGTTTTTTATCCCAGTTTTTCATATTTTTTCACTTTTGAAATGCAGAATTTTTCAACTGTTTTTTTACATATATTTCTTTATGACGCGTTTCTCTAACAGTTGTTTGTTTCGTCTAGTAATTTTAAGCATTTGTTTTATTTTGCAGGTTTAACTTAAACCTCTAATTTTTTGGTGAACCGGTGCGATATTTGATCATCCAATTTAATCACAAAGAAGACTGCAGATATACGAAAGAGATGGCAAAGAAACAATATGATTTATTGTTCAAGCTTTTGTTAATTGGTGATTCTGGAGTTGGTAAAACATGCATTTTATATCGATTCAGTGATGATGCTTTCAATACAACATTTATTTCAACCATTGGTATTGATTTTAAAATTAAAACCATTGAATTAAATGGAAAAAAGATTAAACTTCAGATTTGGTAAGTTTTTTTTTGCTGAAAACATGTGATTTACGATAATTAAGCTTTTTTTTAAAAAAGTAAACATTGTGGGTCTAAGCAATGATGAACTTTTTGTTCACGTGCCGTGGTTATAATATATGACTTCGGATTTGTTTTTATACATTCTTCTCATTGTACGTCGTCAATGATAAGCTCTTATGATTTAAAAATTATACTTATTTAATTCCCATAGAATGTCTTTTACATATATACTTGTTTTAATATTCATTTTTGTTTCAGGGATACTGCTGGTCAAGAACGCTTCCATACAATAACCACATCATATTATCGAGGTGCTATGGGTATTATGCTAGTCTATGACATTACAAATGCCAGATCGTTTGAAAATATTGCTAAATGGCTCAGGAATATTGATGAGGTTCGTCTTTTATGGTTTTTATGATAAAAATGAGTCATTGCAAGCTAACGCCATACAAGAAACAGCATTATGTGATACGTCATTGGGGTAGCATGTTTACTTTTAAGTGCCTTTAATGTGAATAATAGGCTGATAAAAGCAATAAACAGTAAAATTATTCATAACACTGAATATAAAAACTTGTTTGCTTTAAAGACAATCGCATTGCATTTCTAATTTGACGTTGAATATTGTTTTTTTCTATTTATCACTAATCTATTACATAATTTTAGCATGCTAGTGAAGATGTCGTCAAAATGCTTCTTGGTAACAAATGTGATATGACTGATCGGCGAGTAATATCAAAAGAACGTGGTGAAAAAATTGCAATTGATCATCAAATACGTTTTCTCGAAACTTCAGCAAAATCAAATATCAATATTGATAAGGCTTTTTATGATTTAGCTGAAGCTATTTTGGATAAGATGCCATCGCAGTCATCATCGAACAGTATGTCAATTCGTCCTGTTGAACAAGAATCAAATAAGCCTCAAGGTGGTTGTTGTTAATAATCTTCGTTCTCGTCTTTTCTCAACTCTAAGCTTATTATTGCTGTTTTAATGAATTTTGTCTTGTATTTTTTTTCTGATTCTATTTAAGCGTTGTAAGTGAAAACAAATTTATTTTCCGTCTTAACAAACATTGTATTGTTGCACTTCTGTTGTTTTTCTCTTCTGTATCTTCTCTTTTCATTAATATTTTTTGGGTAATTAGGTAATTATATTTTTATGCCAGCTTATATTTTACTGTTGTTCTTTTGTTGTATTTTCAGAGAACACAAATGAACTCATATCTTTGAATTATTTGCAATACAAAATGTTGGTGTTTTTGAAAGAAATAAGCATGACGACAGGCCTCTTTCTGATTTTTAAAGATTTACAATCTCTAAGCCTGAAATTTTGCATTTAAAACGAACAACAGTCTAAACTGGAGACGTAAAGGCCGTTGCCGGGTTTAGGTAGAAGTCATTTAGATAGGACACATCTGTGATTTTATATCGACGGTGGTTAAATATTCAAGGGTTATGTTTTTCATGGGGGCTTGTACCCTTGAATCAAAGTGCTTTGATGATGTCCCTGTTATGTTCCACACAAAATCATCATGGATTATAAGTAGTTCAATTATTATAATAATAAATTTATAAAAAACTGACAAAATATTTGACAACAGATTTTTAAGAACAAATGTTTGAGTTTAAAATGGTTATATAATAGGTCAAGGTTTTTTAGAAGTCGAACTAGCAGCAGCAGCTTTTTTTGAACCTGCTTTAGTTAAGGCAACAGCAGCTTTTTGAGCATTATATTCAGCAAGTTCTGTTGCATTTCTCATTTTCCATCAGGGGTAAACATACGAGCATAGAGCTCAGCCCTAAAAAAATTAATTTATATAAATCAAAAGATCGAAATCTGAATACTCAATCTTGAAATTAGTGAGGGGGAATTACTTGTGTAATATCCACAAAATACAACTTACTTTCTCTTGGCTTTGGTCCCATTTGTAACTTCAGCTTTTTTAATATGATTTTTCTCGACTTGCTTAAGTTGGTTCACATCCTTGTTGATCAATACCACATTCTTTTGGAAATGGAGCATGATCTTTAATCTTTTTAACAGAATTCTTTTGATCTTGTTGAGGTTTAGCTTAATCACGAGCTTTTGCAATTTCATTCGATTCCCCAAATGTAATGTTCCTTGTTGTTGAACTTGAAAACCCTGATACAGAAATTTGTGGCTGATGCGAAAAGAACTTTTTGGAATTTGATTCTTTGTTCTAAAACATAATGGTATACAGTAATTTTAACCCCTCAGGAATAATTAATTTAACACACACCTTTCGCTTAAACTTATTACTCATTTTTCCCCAAAAGCTTTTCTTTGATTTTTGCGGATGAACAAGAACATTCGGTCCATGATTTTGTTGTTCGCCTGCTTCATTATCATTTCTTCTTTGATTATTATTATTCAAAGGTGGTCGAGCTGTTTGAAGCTTTGAACCACGGGAACCTGCTGCATTAGATCCAGCTGTTGTTTTTGAAGCAGATTTTAATCCATTTACACCATCACCAGATTGTGCAGTTGTTGCTTGTAAATCTTCGAGGGCAGTTTCAATTTCTTCATCCTGAGAGTCTTATTCAACTGAATGATGAAGACTGTTGAATTTTGAATCGTTTTGTAAATATAATATAAAGCCATGTTAAAGCTGCACCAATAAACACACATCTAAAAAGATTTACAGAATTACGTAGACAAATAAAATCAATGAGTCTTCATAATGTTTCACGATAAACAACACCATTAACGTGAAACATTATGCAGTTCAGGTCGTCATAAAAAATGTAAAATCTAATATATTCCCTAAACTTACATAATAATTTTAACAAAAATGATGATTTTGACCCCTATTTTTGCCTGAAATCGGCAAAATTGCCCAGGAAGGAGTTTCGCCTTTTTTGCATTTACCAAAGTTTTTATGGTTTTAGTATGTAAAAAAAAACTTTAACTTAAATAACAAACGTTTCCGAATTTTTAATTTTGACCTAATTTCATTTTGGCATAAAAAATCTCCAAAAATGGCAATTTTTGGCCATTTTCGATTTTTCGAGTGCACCTCGCCGAAATTGCTCAAAACACATTCTCAACTCTTTTTTATGTATTTTTAACACATTTTTGACGATTTGGAACTAAATTTGTTTCTACCGAACATTTACCCCATTGCAATGAGCACGTCCATGAAAAAATGTAAACAAAATCGCTTGAAAAATTTTATTTTTTTTCAAAAAAATTTAAAATTTGCGCCAATGCATTTTAAAATCGAAGCGAAAAAAACGACAGAGCGCAAAAAGGGTACTGTAACGCAGCTGCCAACTTTTAACGTTTGTTGAAAAAAAATCATTTTTAAATTAGAACAGTCGTGTGTGCTAGTGGCCGCTCAAAAGCTCTTTCGTCTAAATAAAAAACCAATTATGAAGGATAATAATCGCCAAGTAAGTTAAATTTCTGTTTTTTATGATTAATGTTGCAACAGTTTTCTCTTTTTCTTCAGTTGCAGCATTCACTGTTAATGTTTTTTCTGATTCAATTTCCACCTTTTTCAGGCTTATGTTCCTTATCGCGTTCTTCTAAAACAACATGAAGAAGCTCAAAAGCTTAAAGAAGTCTTGGAGAAAAAAATTACTGGTACCGTCAAATGGTTCTCTCTTCGCTATCACTATGGATTTATTGCTCGTGATGATGGAACTGGTGATGTCTTTGTTCATCAAATGAACATTGCTAAATCTCGCATGAATCGTGTCCACCTTCGCTCTCTTGCTCACAATGAAAAGGTTGAATTTGATGTTGTTAAAGGCACGCGTGACCGCCTTGAAGCTTCAAATGTTACCGGACCTGATGATACTGATGTTCAAGGTGTATATGTTATCCAACTTCGATATCCCCTTCGTTCCAGCCCCGGTAATTCATATAAATATTGCATTTCTTATTCTATAATTCCAATTTTAGGTGGTAATCGTCGTCGCGGCAATACTTCTCGTAGTCAAGGTGATAGCTCTCCTCAAACTGGAAATCGTCGCAATCGTCGTCACCGTCGTAGCGGTACCAAAAATGAAAATGCTCAATCTGATGGAGATAATGATGAAAACAAGGCATCTAATCCTGGAAATTGTCGTCCTAACGGTAGCAAGAATACTCAATCTGATGGAGAAAATAATCAAAAGAAAGCATCTCATCCTGGAAGTCGTCGTCGTAGCGGTGCTAAGAATGGTGCTCAATCCGATGGAGAAAATGGTGAAAAAAAGGCATCTCGTCATCGAAATCGCCGTAATCGTCGTCGTAGTGGTGCTAAAAATGGTGCTCAATCTGATGGTGAAAATAAGGCAGCTGAACCTAAAAATGCTCAATCTGATGGAGAAACTGTTGAAAATAAGTCATCTGAACCTAAGGATGTTCAGTCCCATGAAGAAAATGATGAAAATAAGACACCTCAATCTGAAAAAGCTCAAGATTGAAAATGTTTTGTAAATTGTTTCAATTTAATTTTTGTGATGTTTGGGTTATGTTTTTATAAATATTTTTGTTAAAATTTTGTAGGAGTACATTGGGGACAAGCATTAATCGTATTAAGCGAAGCTCTTGGTAAACCGTCAGAGCGGACTTAAAAATAGTATTGTTTATTGAGCCCAGATTTACATGTTGCATGTTTGAATCTGTTATCTTTAAATTAACCGATGCTGGTTTAGATCTTTTGAACCTTAATTTCTGATAAATTCTATTCATGGAGTTTGGGTTTTGAACTTCTAGGTTTGTATGGATGGTAAAATTGGTTTCATGTGACAGCGGACACAAAAAATTATATAATAAAAAAATTATTTTATATTTTTGACTGGCAGTTATTACTTTTGCTCTCGTTGTCATTTTACTACTTTACGTATTCAGAGTTTTATCATTAATTTGTGCAACATGGGCGTCTTGATAATAATCATCTTTGATGTTTGAAAGTCTCTTTATTCTTTCACAGAATACATGTTTGTCCTTTTTCAAATCCCTCCTCTTTGGAACCTCTCGCTTTTCTTATTCTATTTTGTGCGTCCGTTTGTCTCACCAATATTGATTGCTCGCTTTTGCTACTCTGTTTTCTTCATCGCTAAAAAGAAACCAAATTTTGTAGTACTTTGCTTTTTTCATTTTTTACGTTTTTATATCAACTTTTTTGTTATTAGCAATTATGGGAAGCAAAACCCTTGCTAATCATGCATCGTTATTAATGGTTTGTTAAAAAAAATTGTTATCAGTTTTTCAGCATTTAAATCCGAGTTTTGAGGTATACGTGTCATGTTTTCCGTGTCTTTTTTGTTTGTTTTTTTATATATCTACTGATGTAAATCTTTTACCTAAACCATTATTCGGACGATCTCACGAATGCCTCAAACTTTGGAGTAATTAAACCATAAAAAATAGTCTAACTCAACTTAGGGTAATTAAACGTTAAAAGAGTCCATTTGAAGCCATTTTTACCTTTAACTTTAAAAATGAGACAACTCGTCTCAGGGGTAATTAAACCAACCGTCTTTCTTAATATTATCCCGTGTTATTTATTTATTTTTAGGACGACTTTCAACATGTCAAAGACATTCTTGGTCCAAATATGGCAAAGTTTCAACCAAAAATTGAAGATAAATATGCCGACGTGATTCCTAAAGTAAACACTTTTTATTTCCTTCAATTCAGACTAACATTTTTTGATTTCAGGCTTTAGAAGAACTTCACAAAACACATAAGGATACAGCGGAAGCTGACAAAATCCTTGAAAGCCTTAAAGCTAAACATGAAGCAGATCAACAAGCTGGTAAATTGAAAAAGAAATCCAAAAAGAGCCATGAATATCGTGATCGCATTTCTCCTTATTCAACTGCTTCTTCTACACCTGCATTAACACCACCTATGGATTCATCTGAAACGAAGGATGATGTTGAATCAAGGACATGCTTTATTTGTTCTCGGGTGCTTGCTTCTAAGAGTTCTCTCTTTCGACATGTTAGAAGAAAGCATCCTCATGTTGATGACTACGCTCGTCTTGTACATTCTATGTCATCCGTAGGTTATTGATTGTGCATTTCTATTATGATAATCTTCTTTTTTAGAAAACCAATTTGCCCTACAATTGCGCTATTTGCTCAAAAGGTTTCACAGATCTTCGAGTGCTTTCTCAACACCAGAAACGTCATCAGCCGAAATCTCTTCAATGTCCTCATTGTAATAGACGCTATGCATTCAAGAACGAAATAAGAAAACATTTACATCGAGTGCATAAAATTGGATATGATGAAATTCCTGATGATTTGACTGAATATGCAAAGTTGACAGAAGAAGGTGAAAAATACAAAGAATCACATGTAGGAAGACCTTTTAAAGTATCATGTAATGAACCTGAAGCTTCAAGTGCTAAAGATGAAAAGTATACAGAAGCAACAAGAATGAAGGATGAATCAAAAGATGCTGAACACCTTGATGAACAGGAAGATGAGGATGATGACCTTGATGCTCTTTTACTGCAACAACTTACTAAATCAAACGAAGTTCAAAAGAATGTTTATGAAGTTGTTGAAGTAAATGAAAGTGACGAAGAGGATGTTGATGATCTTTTATTGAAACAACTTAATTCGTAGTTTTGGTTATAAATAGTTTTGTTTTAATATACGGGTTTTGAATAAATTTATATTTTTTTGTAAACTTTGTAAATCAAACAATTTGAGTAACAATAGGATTTTTAGCCAACAAATATTTTTCTGAAGAGGTGTCTCGGCTTGCTAGCGGCTTCACTGATATGACTTTTTTGAAATATTGTTTGAGTTCTTCCACAAATTCATTGGTTAGTTCTCCATCAAAAATTTTACATAAAAATTTACTGTTGGATTTCAATGGTAACACCGGAGGATTTTGTTTAACAGCTAAATGAAGTAACAAACGGCATAATTCAACGATTCGTACATGATCTGTAAAACTATTTCCTAAAAAAATGTGTAATTTTGGAGCAAGAAATATTTTAGCCCTATTCTCGCAGGGTCTAGACCTACCTGTTGGATTAGGTGCCATATCGCTGATAATAGCGTCCACGCTTCTTCCATTTAACATTTTTTGTATTTTTTCATGCGTACTTCTTCTCGTTATATCACCTTGTCCAATAAAATCAATTCTAGGTAACGGTACAATTGGCTAAAAAGAAGTGATGTAGTACAAACACACTTTGTAAATATTAACTTGTATATCAACTCCTAATACATATCCCTGGTTATCATTAGCTCGATTATGCCCTAAGGGATCTGTTGAAATTGATGGACCACCAAAAACGATTTCAGCAGCAACTTGAGACCATGATCCTGGTGCTGCACCAATATCCACCACAACATTTCCTATAATAAATCAATAAAAAAACCTTTTTAAATAATTTACAAAACTTGCCTGGATGAATCACTTTATGATTTTCATTAATAGCTAACAATTTAAAAGCACTTCGAGCTCGATATGAATGTTCTTTTGCCAAACGACTATAATAATCATTTGCTTGCCGTTTCAAATAATCTTCAATGTTTTGTTTTCTGCTGCTGTGACTTCCATGTCGAAAAAATTTCAAACAAAATGAGGGAAATTTATTTGGAATACAATAATTAAACATGGATGGCAGTTCAGAAACAGAATCTTGTCTAAAAACAATAGAATTAATAATATCCAATAAGGTCCCTATCATGGATGACCATTTTTGCTTGTTTTTCTCGGTAATTAACAAAATCTAATAAGACATTTTAATACACTCTTTGCAAAATAATGAAACGCAACAAAAAAATAAATAATACAGTAACTCCGAAAAAGCAAGTGTCTGTTTAAAAATAATTCATTCTGTATACTGTAAAATTTATGCAAAAAATTTTCAAAAACCCTGTGATACATAAAATATTTATTAATTGTTTTTACGACAAAAATTTCAAAAAACAAAAATTTCAATGTTAAAAGCTTTATTTTAAGTTTGAGCACAAAATCTAACCAAACAATTTAAAAAGTTAAACAAATATCGTAAAATTATAATATCCCGTATTTCAATCACCTTTTCGGTAAACCATAGAAGAAATTATTAATGAATGAACAAATATGAAAGAAAATATCGTCACTGTTAGATCAGAAACAAATGTTGATATTTAATCGGCAGATGTACAATTACCAGTGGGTAAACAGCAAGTCTAAAAAATAAAAATATTTAAAGAATGGGAAATGCGAGAAACTTACTTGTTGAACAGTACTAATTGTAACTTGTTCTTGATGGCTGTAATAAAAATATTTCAATGTTACAGCAATATCAAATTGAAGGCTAACATAGAGTGATGTCAGCTTTGAAAATGGTGCTTGACAATACTCCCTAAAAATTAAAGATTAAAAAATGCAGAAATGCAAAAAAAATTTTTTTGGTTAAAAAGCTTTTAAATGTACTGTATTCTGTAGATACTAAACTATATTGTTAGTTGTAGTCGTACATATGTAAGCTTCAATAATTTTTGCCATGTAATTGCTTTGAAAAAAACGATGGTTAAAACCAAATGTTTTATTGTTTACTTTCAATTTGATTACAGGGTTGAAAATTCCACAAAAAATTTCAAAAATGTAAAAAGTACTGTATTGATAGCAGTTGCTTGAATTAATTTTTTTTAAATCGTCGGAATTCATCGTTACTTCCATTTATTCTTTTCACCGTATTTTTTTCATTTTCGAATCTTTTCCACATCATTAAAACTCTTTCTACTTTTCTAATCGACTAAAAAAATAACATCTTTATCAAGGTTAGAAATCTCTATCCTTTTGCATTACGTTATTCTTATGAGCTTTCACTTTTTTGAGATTGCATAAAAATTCACTTTTTTTATAAAAAATCCAGTCTTTGATGCGTAGGCATACTCGTTTTTTTATTCGTTCATCAATTTCGCTTCAGTTAATTTTGCTTTTTAAATGTTTATCATTGCCTCAGGGACTAACAAAGGTATAATGGATTCAAAAATTTTCAAAAAAGCTTCAATGAATAAAGGGGTACCGATTAACATTTCTTTCAAGTTTCCACCCCCTTTAATTGCAAAAGGGTTTGGGGGATGGATATTGCATAACCTTGTATGAATAAAAATTAACACATTGACAAAAACAGGTATACTAATATAAAAAGGATAAAAATTTGACTGAAAACATCATTTGATAATTTAAAGTTGTCTTTAAAAACGTAAAAATAAAGATGATGAAACAAATTTTGATAGTTTCGTTGTGTTTAACTGTTGGTCAAAGTTTTCTTTTCGGCGGATCCGGTGGCGGATCAGGAGGATGTTGTTGTGAACCACAATGTGGACCTCCACAAGCTTGCTGTGCACCACCCCCACCTCCTCCCGCACCTTGTCAATGTGCACAACCACAACCATGTATGCAACAACAACAAGCACCAATGTTTCAACAAGCTCCAAGTTACCAAAATCTTCCAACTTGCCGACCTCGTTACATTATTATTCGACCTCTTGAACATTATAACGGTGGATATCAGAATATGCAGCAACAACAACAACAACCCATTGGACCAGGACCAGCACCTATGCAACAAGGTGGTGGTGGATCATACGCTCAAGGTGAATTTACCGTAATCTAATATTTTAAAATAGTACTTATTTACAGCCCCCCAACCAATTCCACAAGCCCCTGTTCAACAGCCTCAAGGACAACAATATGTCCAACGTAAGTACCGTAACTTCTTAAAATGAGACTAAATGGAATGTGTTTCAGCAGCCGCTCCACAAGGACCTATTGAAACTCCTCAGCAAGCAGGATACAAAGCTCTTGCATCAAAAACTCAAAACAATGATGCCAAATGCAATTCTATTGAACTTCGATCAATTATGGAATCAGAAATTACTCCATCAAATGCTAATGAGTCAAAACGAAGAATTCACAAAACTGCCAATGAACTATTTGAAACAGAAAATTCTGATCGTGGTATTGATGTCATCTGTGCAGCATCTGAATTCAGTTACAGAATTGCAACCGATCTTTACTGTGAGCATCAAAAAGCTGATATTACTTGCTTCGCTTATCAACAATCTCAACCCCAATAAATCTAGTAGACAAACTAACAAATGCCAAAATTGCCAAATGTTTGTACATTTTTGAAAAAAATTATGCGTTGTTTTTGTAATAAAAATTTAAAACTACTATTTTAAAAAGGAGAGGAAAAGTTTAAAAAAAAACATAAAATTAAATTGCTTTGCTGAGAAAAAAAACATAAAACTTACGCAACAACACCTTTCAGTGATACGGTATTATTAAACCATACTTGCTGAACATTTCCTCCAAATGGGGATATTCTCATTTCAGTTGTATTAAACCCATTTCCCACAATATCCATTGACCAAGGTTGAAACTTAGAAATGATTGTTGCAGAAACATTTACAACTTCAACAGGAAAATAATTACTATTTGTCACATTGACAGCATTCTAAAATTAATAACGTGAGTAAAAATCACAACTCAGTCAAATTCTAATTAACAAAACGTTCTTGTTTACCGTAAAACAGGTGATCAAGAACGTTCTTGATAAAACAGATGAGTTACTTTGTTTCGCAACAACTCAACAAAATTTTACAGTATAAAAAAGATAGGACTTACAGAAAAATAAAATTCAATATGGCTTTGTGTTTGATTATCAAGATCAAAAACATTAACAATTTCAATCGGATATGAATCTGTCGTAAGTCGAACAGTACGAGGAAGAAATACATAAATAAAGAATGCTGCTATAATTACACACGCCAATATTCCAATTGTAACATACATTACCCTGAAAAACAGATAAGAAGTCAAGCACTTTGTTGGAGCCCCTAAAAGAAGAAGCAAAAAGGCCTTACGTTTTTTTAGGTTTTAACCGATCATCTGACATTGGAATTAATGCAACCAATGTTTCTTCAAGTTCTAAAAAGAGCATATAAAAATATGTACTTGTTTAAAGAAATATAAGAACCTTTAGGGATTCGCCCGGATCCCCCACATGAAGGACATGGAACAGATCCATTCATTAATTCTTGGTATTGATCAGTTGTAGAAGTTGACGAAGGATGCGGACAATCTACTAATATTGGAGCTGAATCACTAATTTCTGATTCTTCTGTTCTTCTTGATAAACGGTTTCGTAATGAAGATGTCCTGAAAAAAAGTGAAAAGATTTAACATTTGAAAAAAAAGAATCAAAGCAAAAAACTTTCAAAGCATTGCTTGGATATACACTTTAAAGATTTTTAACGTGAACAAGTGTTACGTAAAAATTTAATCCCATCTAATGCACAGATACAGAAAAAAGTATAAGCAAATAGCAATAATTATATATCCGCCGTAAAAGCTACCTACATTCACTGAGAATTCGTACTAAAATAGTATTAAAAATAACTCACCAACTTTGGAATCTTTTATGAACACTATCCATGATTAACAAAGGCAGAATTTAATTTCTAAAAAATAAACAATTTGAATTAAAAAGTCAGCACAACTTGTGTTACACAAGTAGAAAAAAATTGCAACAAAAACATATGACTAGTTTGCAAAAAGCAAAAAACTTTGTCGATCAATAAAAATTCTTGCTGAAAAATTTGATGTCTTTTCGACAAAGAAAAAAAACGATAAATAAAAATTTCTTTGACTTTTTTTATTTAAAACAATTCATTTGTTTTTTTATCATTAAAATGAATTATCTCAGACGAGAAAGATCGTTGGTCAACGTTGGCGGGAAGAAGCATGCGTGATTTTTACTGTGTTTGTACAAAAAATGGGAATGAAAAATGAAAAAGAGAAGTGTAAGCATTACGACAAAAATTGAACTTTGATGCTCGCGTTATGAAATTTTTAAACTGTAATATACCTTTAAATATATAAAAGAGCAGCAGGGAAGTTTTATAAATCAAAAAATATGATTTTGAGGTAAATAAAATTTGTTACTGCCAGAAAATCTTTGAAATTCATGATATGCTTAGGAAAATGATCTGGCTAAATCTTTTATCACTTTTACAGTAATTTGTAATTTGTGCTCAAAAAATTGTAAAAGCAAATAAACTTTTTTATTTCAGAAATTACAAGATCAAATAGCATTTCATCTTAATAAAAAATCTTCTTATTTTAACAAATTTTTTTTGTACACAGTATTACTGTATGCTTTTTAAAACAAGACAAAAGGATAAAATTAATTATTACGACTGCATTCATTTTTTCGTGTATTTAAGTTTTTTAAAACCATTTACAGCATTATCAGTATTCTGCCGACTTCTTAATGCATTTATCCTGCAAAAATACTGTAATCTAATCTTTAAATTTTGTGGATAAATAAACCTCACCATGACAGAATAAATGTTGAATTCTTTTGCAAAATTATAAACTAGAATTTCATTTCCCTCGAATTCTTTGGATTCTTTACCGTACCAT
Organism: Panagrolaimus sp. LJ2414; assembly: GCA_024447195.1. Lineage (NCBI taxonomy): Eukaryota > Metazoa > Nematoda > Chromadorea > Rhabditida > Panagrolaimidae > Panagrolaimus > Panagrolaimus sp. LJ2414. The sequence goes on from JAMRXY010000042.1 coordinate 681,086, forward strand.
AAATTAATTGCAATATTTACAATTTTTGATGGAAAATTGATTTTTAATGATTCTCGACTTTCAATAAAGCTTTTAATAAACGATGAGGCGTTTTCAAACATTTCTGAGTTGATAAAACCAATTTGATTGTCTGATGTTATTACAGTAATATAACGCTTTTGGCAACACTTCAAAGTAAAAAATAAATCAGATGAAAATTCTGGGGTACTTTTAATATTAATCTCATTATTAAATACAGAAGAAAGTCCCAAATCGGAAAATATTACAGACAAATCCTTTTCATTGTTTTTATCAAACGCATGATAAGACGACATTTTTTTTCAACAGAGACCTTTTAAAATGTTTTCCCTTTTAGACTGCCACCTTTCTGTTATTTAATTGAAAGTGAAAAGGAGAACAAATTAATCGATAGGGACATCGTTCAATATTACAGTGGTGTAAAATTTTTTTATAATGAATGGACATTCACCATTTTTTGACATTGAAAAAATTAACAAACGTGTTTACACTTTTTTTTTCAGTAATTAATAGCATTGAATTACTGAAAAATGTAACTGTAACAATGTAAGCCAAAATTATTAGCAGGGGCTTCATAACTTTATTAAAGGTTGAATTCAATAAGCAAAAAGTAAATTTAAAAAATACCTAACATAAACATCACATAAATCTAAAATATTTTCGAATTTCTTATTACTACAGACAAAGTCAACTTTTTTATTGAATGCTTTCAACTTGGTTTGCAGCAAATGTTGTCCAAGCTGGTTTAACATTTATAACTTTTGCAGAAATAAAAATACTTTTTATAAATTTTTTGTATGGTTTAACAAAATATAGTAAACAGATGCTGTCAGTAATTAAATGAAGAGAAATAACTTGTAATCCAAAATAACCGAAATAACTTGCAAATCTTATTTGAAAAACAAGTAAAAAGGCACCAAATGCCATAGGTGCAAATCCAAAAACGCCGGCATTTAAAATCTGAATGCATAGACATCTGAAAAATAAATTGATAGAATTCTTTTTGTGACAGAAGTTCAGTGTATACTTGTAAAGCATTTTTTGAAGATTATAGGTTTCTTTTGAAACAATTTTTTTAATTTGCTGCATTCGAATAAGAAATAATACATTTAAAAGGACAACAGTAACAGCAATTCCACAAACAAATATCACTGCTATTAGTGCAACAAAGTATCCTAAAATTAATCAGTATTTTCGAAAAAGTGTTTTGACAAAAAAATGCATACCAAATAAATCCATTTTTGTATTTGAATCTAAAATACCACCATATGTCGCAGGCAAAGCAATAAAAATCTCTTTAAATGCTGGTACAATTTCTTCAAGGTGTTCTTGCATTACAGGGACATTACTAAATAAAATTACTAACGGTGCTAAAAAGCTCATCCATTACAGTAACCATAAGTGATATATTATAAAAAACAAAAATTAAGCTTTTTGATCTCTTTGTTTTTTACTCACCAGAAATAGTCATCCATGCTCCGATTGTAAAAATTATAAAAAGAAAAATAAAATATTTGAAATATTTTTTTAATATCGTTAAGCCCATTGTGACATGTTTTGTTGCATCAAAAATTACAATTACTCGAGATGCTAAAGCGATTACAAAAGTGGTAAAAAGACATAACTGGAAGTGGCAACAAAAATATTGGATTTGTAATACAAATAATGATTTCAATAAACATATTACATGATAATTGTATCAACAGAGTATATTTGAATGTGCTCATTGCATGTGTTGATTTTTTTATTATTACATATACTGTAATGCTATATATAATTGTGGAAAATAAAAGTGTAACATCCATTATGCATCGGGATAAATACATTAAATTTGGATGTAATAATTCATCAACACTTATATTTTTCCATACAGAAAGATATAAAATATTATTGTTTTCCATTGAATTATAGTTGGAATTTCAACATCACAGAAAAAAAATTTTTAAATTTGTTTAAATTTTAATTTTTTTTAAAAACTTTCAACAAAAAACGTCATTAAAATAAATTTTTATTAAAAGTTTAACCAAAATCTTTTTTAATGTTTTTTTTTATTAATTTTTGCTTACTCTTGAAGCAAAGAGTATTTAATAAGAGGGTTTTTTTTCAAACAGGTGATAATTTTGATGCATTATTTAAATGAGTATTCATAAATGTCTGTTTTTTACATTTTTAAATAATTTGGCAGCAAAATTAATATCAATTATTTGTTAGTGTTTGAACGCTTTTGTGATTGCAAATAAAATGACTAAGAGACTTTTTTCATAAAGTGGTTGTTTGAAAGTTTAAAATGTTTTCAAAAATGGTAATTAAGTTAAAAATTTTATTTGTTTTTTCCAAGGGGATTGCACAAAACAATAAATATGAAAACCGATGGAAATGGCGAGCCATTCAAAATGAAAGCTGCTTTCTTCAAGTAACCGCTTAATAACCTGGAGGGGTTCTTGGTGTGGGGCAGTGATCGCAACCACCTTGTTCGCCTTGAGCTCCAACCAAACCAGAAGCTCCTGGGGCTCCAGGTGCTCCCTTGGGTCCTGGGGCTCCATTATCTCCAGGAGGACCAACTGGGCCAGGAGAATTTTTCCCGGGATGGCCTTGCTTGCCAGCGTCACCTGGTTGACCTTGAGGTCCTGGGGCTCCACGTGGTCCTACAAATTTAAAGTTTTTACAACATCAGTCAAGGAAAGGTTTCCTATTTACCTGCTGGGCCATTGGCTTCTGTGACACGACCATTCTCCCCCTTGGGTCCAGGTACTCCGATAGGTCCAGCTGGGCCATTGTTTCCTTGACCACCTTGCATGCCTGCGGCACCTTGATTGCCATTGGGACCATTATCGCCACTGGCACCTTTGGGGCCTTTAGGTCCCTTGTTACCAGGAGCTCCTTGATGTCCAGGGGGTCCTACAATGTGAAGTTTTTATAACATCATGTACGATAGATATGTTTGGAAAAAAGAACTTGATAGCGAGTTAACAAACCTGGTGGGCAAATAATGCATGGTTCAGCCGAAATTGCGGAGCTCAAAACATCTCCATCGCGGCCATCTTGAGCATCTGAGCCATCTTTACCATCCATGCCATGGTCTCCATCATCTCCAGGGGCGCCAGGAGGTCCAGATGGTCCTTGTTGGCAAGGACAACCACAGGCTGGTTCAGCATTGAGAGCAGGTCCGGCACCATATCCGGCAGGTTGTGGGCTGCTTCCGTATTGACGTTTGAAACGAAGTGGCAAAGATTTTCCATGTGAATGAATGATTGACATTTCAGTCCACATGTCACGAGACCGAGTTTTGCAGAATTCTGTTTCAGCAATAAGATGGGATTGGAATGAAGCAACATAGCTGTAAAGCATTGGAAGAGTTACAACTGAAGCGATGACGGCAGCAGTTGAGATAACAATTGCAAAGAATGCAACTCGTCGCATTTGACGATGTTCTTCAGATTCATAGTAATCCGATTTCATGATTGGTTGCTTGAATTCCATTTATGTTCAGTCTAAAGATGAAAAGAAAGAGGAATGAGTAAAGGGAATCTTCAAAATAGAAGGCAAAAAAACTTGACAGGATCAATTTTTTTAAAAACTTCTAACAATCTATGAAAAGAGTGTTAAAAGTAATAAAGAAATTTAACTCGCTGTCAAGTTCTTTTTTAAAATGTTATTTAAAAAAATCAAACCTGATCAACAGACAGATGCTCTCGACTGATACCCTAAACCAGCATCCAGAAGCTTTTATATAGCTTTTTTTCCTGTATTCATGAAAGGCGGACTTTCGCTTTTTCGTGCAAAAAACATTATTCCCTAACAATCATCATATAGTTTCATAACAAAGACCTGCCTAAGGGCAGATAATTTTTTAAACCCCTGCGGCTACCACTGCATCAATCTTTTTTTTCTCGACCATTACTTTTTTTTGTTGATGTCTCTATAATTCATTTTTTGTGAAACCACGGAACATTTGAGTTTAAAAAAATCTGGTTCGTTTTATGGTTTATGATGACGACACCGGCGTCAGAAACCTTTTTTTTCCAGATTTTTTAATTTAACGTTCATGGAATGTAAAGTTGTATGTATGAAACCATTTATCTTTTGTTCAAAAAAATCATAATCTTAGTCGGAAAAATACTAACCGAAAAACATTGTACCAACAACGATACTTTGCATATTAAAATTATGTTATTTATCGCAAAAGGCTGCAAGGTCATCAGTATTCACAAACTTATGAATTCAAACACGATGCTGAGAACATAATTAAGCCAGAGTGGCCTTCTTCGGTGCCGAGAATTTGTGCCAATTTTGGAAGAGAACATGTTTTGTATTTTATTCTCTCCGACTAATTATGTATGGGTCCAGGCAATTGTTCAAATAATTGTTAAGTTAGTAATTTGCAGATTTCCTTAAGTTTTAATTACGTTTTTATTTCTTTGAAATTTGCCTGAATATAGAGGAATATTCAACTTTCAATTTTTTAACCTAGACCTTTGAAATCTCACTGTCAACTTTACTTCATTGTTTATTTTACAAAGTGTAAACCTCTTTTCTACTTGATTGAACCTCGAGATAATTAAATTAAAGAAAAAAGAAAAAGATCGAGAGAATTACTGCCAACACATTTTATGATGACGTTTCTTTTCAGTCAACTCCCAATTTTTTTAGTCTTTTTTTCTCTCTGTTTTTGCTGTCATATAAACATCCGGGATTGTTTTTTATTTAGTTTTTTTGGCGACAACTTTTTCTCTTATTTCTTCAGAACATGAAAGCGATCATCAGACATTAAAAAAGCGAAAAGGAGAGTGGATTTGACACCGATAAATAAATTTTCCGGAAAATTACTGAATCCAAAGTTTTATCTCGACGTTTCATGGAAAATTTATCGCTATTTGATCGTAATTTGATGATTTATGTTTATCAATGAATAGATTAAAATAGTAATAAAAATAATGTGTTAAATAAAAATTTTATTTAAAATAAATTAAGTAATAGTATTTTGTTTATTGAATAGAAAAAAACCAATTTTTGTTAAAATTGTTTTCAAAAAATCTTTGAAATACTGTAGACAAGAAAATATATTTGCACCAAATCAAATGCAAAAAATCAATTCTGGAATGTTCTAAAATCTGACGAAAAAATAAAAAATGTACTATAATACAGTAATATTGTTTTGAGGGCTGAATAAACCATTTTGTCTATTACTTCTCATGTTAGTACTGGGCAAATGACAATACAGTCGAACCTCAATTTTACGTCTTTCAAGGGACCGTAAAAAAAGACGTAAAATCGAGGTCCAACTCCCTCATAATTTTCCGTAGGGACCGAAAAAGGACGTAAGATCGAGGGTCGTAAAATCGAGGTTCGACTGTATTCTTATGCACATGCTTCTTCGATCATTAAAATTTGGTTATCAACTGAAAATTTGATTAAGGGATTTTTAATGGGTCAAAAATCGGAGATTTTCAAAATCTTTTTTTAATTATTAAAAATGCATTAAAATGATGACCGAATTAGATAATCAAGGTCGATGAAAATAAATGGTATAACAATAATAAAAACGATTCTCCTGTCATTAAAAAACGGTTTTAGAAGGTATGAATTATTAAAAATATATAAAAATTCTTTTTATTTTAATGTCAAAAGGGAACACTTTTACAAAAAATGGGCATTAAAAGTATCAAGTTATTAAGTGGTTGTTGTAAACTGCCAAGATTACGGTAGTTTGTTTTATAAACATTTGAATTCAAAAATAATATGCAGCAGGAATGTGTGATTTTGCTTTTCAATAACATCTGTTTCAGATTTTCTACAGTATTTAATTGTGTAAAACGTGTTTTAATCCAAATTATGCAAAACGCATGAAAATCCGTTTTTTGCAAAAACTATAAAATCAGCAGGACAATTTTTTATATTGCTTTTATCCTTTGTCAAAGCTCTGTTTTATCTTTCTCTTTCGTATTCCATTTTTACGACAAGAACAAATCTTTCTTATAAAAAAATGCAAATTTACCTCCTGTGTTGTTGGGTTCTTCTTAGTCTCGGTCATTTTTCTTCGAAATTTCACATGACCATAAAAAACTCCACCTTTTTTCGGTATCGACCTAAATTTTTTATCCTTGCTGTGCCGATTTCAGGAACATTTTAATTTTATTCAGATATCTCAGGGATATCCTTAATCCCAAAAAAGTGATATATAAAAACTTAATTGAAGAGTAAAAATTTGCCATTTCAATTCAAGTGGAAAAACTGAAAGAATTGAACCATGAAAGAGCAGTTGATTTATGCTGAAGAAGAACATCGTCGTTTAAGAAGGATTGCATTTGTTGCTGTTGCAATAAGTACAGTAGCAATCTTTTCATCAATTATTACAACACCAATTATTTACACTTATATTCAATCAATTCAAAGCAATATTGAACATGAAGGAAGTTATTGCCGACATAAAACCAAAGATATGTGGGTAGAAGTTCGCGCAATTCATGATTCAATGGTTGAAAATGGATCTGTCAGGATTCGAAGAAACGCCACTGAAAAGGATGGAGAAAAAGTTGATCAAAGAGCAAAGAGAGCATGGATGTTCGGAAAATGGAGTGATGCAGGAAGCGATAGCACCAACGGCGGTTACGGTAACAATGGTGGTGGAGGCTCAGGCGGATATGGTGGTGTTCAACCTCCACCAGCTTCAAATGGATATGAGCAACCCAATAACGGCTATCAAGCAGCACCACCCAGTGGATATGATGCTCCAGTTCTTGCTCCTGAACCACAAATTGAACAATGTAATATTCTAATTTTAATTTCATTCACATTAAAAGCAAGTTTTTAGGTACATGCCAACAAGGCCCTCCTGGTGAATCTGGTGCACCTGGAGACGATGGTAACCTTTTGGGATGGTAACCAATCTGTACAAAATAATTTTTCTATAGGCGAAGACGGCACTGACGGAAATCCAGGAGCAGATGGTGCACCTGGTGCAGATGGCCAAATTCTTCCTCCAACTCAAACCCATAATGAGCCATGCGTTAATTGTCCTGTTGGCCAACCAGGTAATAATAATTGACAGTAATAACGAGTCTTGTAGATGTCTTTAATAGTTTATTGCATTTGCTGAAATTGAATTTCAGGTCCACCTGGCCCCCCAGGAAACAAAGGCCCTCCAGGTCCTCGTGGATCACCTGGTGCACCAGCACCTGACGGCAAACGTGGCGAGCCAGGAATGGTAGGCGCACAAGGACCTACTGGACGACCGGGAATGATAGGTCAAAAAGGAAACAAAGGAGAAGATGGCCGAGTCATCACCGTTCCCGGACCTCCAGGTCCCCCAGGTCCAATTGGAAGCAAGGGGGTTTCCGGAGCTAAAGGCCTACGAGGTGCGGAAGGTCTTCCAGGTCCAGCTGGAGCTATTGGTCTTGTAGGTGAACCAGGTAGTATTTGCCGTTGGAAGCATTTTTTGCTTATGAAACTTTTTGTTTTAGGGATTCCTGGCCCTGATGGAAAAGAAGGCAAATCTGGTCCAACTGGGTTACAAGGACCTCCTGGTCCCAAAGGTGCCTGCAATTGTCCAACTCCTCGTTTACCACCTGGCTATTAAATATAAAAACACTATTACAACAAAACTTACATGCTATGCTTTATTTATTATTGTGAAAACTGTTTGCATAAATATGTTCTTGTTTATATTATTTCGTAGTAGAAAAAATAAATTATTCCTTTAAAAATGTTAAAGTCCAAAATGTTAGACATTGTATTTCGAATTTACAATTGCATTTTGTTTTGTAGACCCACAATTTACTTGTGTTTATTAAGAACAATGCATAGTTTTTATTAAGGATGGACGAGGGCCCAATTTTTGGTGCCCTGGCCCGTCCTGGGCCCTGATATTTTGCAAGGGCCCTGCCCCGGGGCCCTCAAAATGCCCTGGGCCCTCGTCCATCCTTAGTTTTTAAAAATAAGCATTTGATCAAAATGTGAGTGAAAAGGAAAAAAGAAGTGTACAATCCCGTACATCATTTTTCGAACGCACTTCACTTCATTACACTTCTCTTCACTTCACTTTTCCTTGGCAGCTTTTTTTTCGAAAATTTTCGAAATTTTTTTCTTCCTCCCATTTTCGCGCTAGGACCTTTAAAAGTGAAGTGAAGTGAAATGAAGTGAAGTGCGTTCGAAAAATGATGTACGGGATTGTATTTTGCGAATGATTCATCCAGAAAACTGAGTTATGAGTAGGTGTTATGATTTTAATAGACACAAAAAATATTTAAAATTGTGTTCATCTTTTTTGTGGTGTTTTAATCGCCATTTGATAATTTTTTGCGAAATTGATTTTCGAGAATATTTTTAACGAATTCTTTCGAAAAATAGATTCTATTTTTCTTTTTTATTCAATCAGTCATTTGTTTTTTTATTATGCTTTTTTAAACTGAAAACTCTTTAAAAAAAACTGTGTTTTTTCGTTTCTATTTTTCTCTGAATAGTTGAAGCCGATTCTAAATCAATAATGCCGATGAAATTGTTTTTATTTGTACACTTCTGCGCGCTTATCTTTCATTATTTTGTTAAAACTTTGTCTCTAATATATTGTTTTTCATAGCCTTATCCAATCATCATGTCTGGAATTGCTCTTAGTCGACTTCAAGAAGAACGAAAAGCATGGAGAAAAGATCATCCATATGGATTTATTGCTAAACCTTCAAAGAATTCTAATGGAACTTTGAATCTTTTTCATTGGACTTGTGCTGTTCCTGGAAAAGCTAATACTCCATGGGAAGGTGGATTATATAAGGTCTGTTTGTACATATACAATATACATATATATATATGAATGTTTTTTAGTTTAACCTAATCTTTAAAGAGGATTATCCCGCTTCTGCTCCTGATGCAATTTTTGATCCACCTATTTTACATCCAAATGTTTATGAAGATGGAACTGTTTGTCTTAGTTTATTCGATACTGATTGGAAGCCATCGCATACATTGAAGGCAATTCTTCTTGGTATTCAAGAACTCTTGGATAACCCTAACTTGGATTCTCCTGCATCTGAAGAAGCTTATACCCTCTGTAAATCATATAAGTAAGTTCTATTTTGAGAATTGTTTTTGCTAACTTTTGTTTTTAGATTTTTTATGTTTCATAGTCTATGAATCATAGAGCAGTTCTTTTTTTGCCTTTTTTAAGTCGCTAACATTGATTTCTTTTTTTAGAAAGAAATATCGTCAACGCATTCTCGAACAAGCTCAAAAGATGAAAGAACAAGATTCTGAAGAATGATTGACCATTTTCTGCCTACATTTAACACCAATGTTTAACTTTACATTTTTTACTCGAATTTTTAAATTTTTACTGTATACTCGTTCTTTCACTTGATTTTATGAGTTTTTAATTTATTTTTATCAACGCTGTTGTAGATGTATAAAGATAAATATCAAATCAAGAAATTTTTGTATTTTTGTCTAAGAACATTTCTACTTATTTTGATTACTCGATCGATCGATGCTAATTGTGCACCATAATTAAATTCTGGTAATTTGCATTAAAAGTTTTAATGATTTTGTTTTTCTCTCATTCATTTGTTGTTGATTCATTGAAAGAGTCATGTCATCAAAATCTTCTTCATCATCATCAACTAGTTCATCAAAAACTCCACCAAGTACAACAACAACAAAGCGCACAAAACTTGTCATAAATCCTGCTCAATTTAAACGTCGTCTTGATTCCGTATGTTTTTTCTTTTGTTTCATTGATTTTCAGTAAATTCATTTTTTAGGAATTACGGTATTTCAAAACTCATACAAAAGATGCATCATGCAAGTACAAACTTGTTGGGGTTGAAGCAGAACATCGTCGATGGAGTGTTTTATTTTTACCTGATAAAGAACCATATGGCGTTGGAGCATATCGAATGATTGTTGATTTTCCAAAGGAATATCCATTTCGTCCACCATTATTAATGTTTAAAACAAAAATTTATCATCCAAATATTGGTGAAAAAGGAAATGTAAGCTTGTTTTAGATTATTAGGTGCTGTAATAATTGTTCATTTTTTAGATGGATTTAAGCTTTTGTCATCCTGAAATTTGGAAGCCAACAATGCGAATGTTTCAAATTTGTGATTTTATTATTTCCATGCTTGATTATCCTCATCCAACAAATTGTATCGTTCGAAAAGAACTGGCTGAATTTGCTTTTAAGAATCGTGAAGCCTTTAACAAAGAAGCTGCAAAATTCTGTACAATTCATTCTGAAGCTCGTCCTTAATTGTGTGTTTTTTTCTAGTTTAAATAAAAAGGGATGAACTATGTTTTTCTTTAATGACAGCAATTAGTAATCATAAATTTGTTATCCGTTCCGTTCAGAGATTTTTTTTATTATCAACCAACAGAAAATGCGGCACACGAAATTTCAAGCAATTGCTAGCTTCTTTTTCCATTTATTTTAGAAAAGAAGAAGGTGTCATTTTGTTGTTGCTTAAACACGACTCGAATAACAAATTTTTTAAGTGACAACTTGTCGTACGTCGTTTTTATTTTATTTTTTTCGGATGGGCCACAAAAACGATAACAGGAAGAAAGCGGTGGTAATCTATCCCTTTTATCGATGCCAGCTGTGCTTTGTATATCTTTTGTCTTTTCTTTGTTATCTTAAATGCTTTCTTTCTTTTGTTTTAACAAACATAAAAATTTTGTTTTTCGATCGTAAAAGTAGATAGTTTTTGAAGTTTGTAGATGGCTAGTAAATATGAATTGAGTATTAACTAAAGGTGAACAGTGAGCATTTCGATATTTTTAGTTCTAAAAATTTATATTCGATGAATTTATTGTTTTTTGCTAAAAAAGCAGTTATTTTGAGCCAGTTTTTTGCTTACTTTCTTTAAAAAAAAGGAGGTCCAAATTAGCATTACTGCCATCAAATATATCAAAGTTACTGCCACTTTTCGGTGCTTTCTTTTTTGTTTCATTTCTAATCCTTTGAATCTTCGAAATTTCCAATTTTTTAATCTTCTTTGTTTTCTCTTCGAACATGTCTTTTTTCTTCTTGCTTTTTGATGTATTTTTTTTTGAAATTTAATTTTTGGGCCCGCGGGGTTTTTTGAATAGCTGGTGGCGATTGTTGCCATATTTTGTTTAATTTATGCCAGAAAATAATTTTGGTTATCCAGAACCCCAATTGAGACTTAAACTTTTCATGTGGTATATTCAAGAGTAATAAAACAGTATTATTATTTGCACTTCATCCAACTTGACTCTCAAATTTTACGGATATTTATTTTTGTTATTATTTTTGTCTAGGATAGGCTATAATAGTATAAATTGAATTTGAAAGAAATAATCCGATAATACATAATATTTCCAGAAAGAGAGAAATGAGATATTTTTAAAATTCGGAAAAATAATAACAACCCAAAATGTACTTTTTTAACTTTTATTTTTACAAAGTCTTTTTTTGTGCCAATTCCTTTATTTTTTTTAACAAAAACTTTTTTGAAAATATAAAAACATAAGTGTTTCGGCCGAAGTCTTTCTTTCTTTTTTTGTTTTAATGAAACTAAATTTTTGTTTCTTTTTTTAATAAATAAATTTTATTGATGTCATTTTAGCAATGCGGGTCGAAGAAAATGTTTACCAAAGAAAATTGAAAGAAAGCGGCGGTTGCAGGAATGAATTATTTTTAAACAGTAATATTGTTGACAAGAAAATAATAAGAAAGAGCTTTTGGGGAGGATTTTTCAAAACAAATTACTTTTATTTATTTTTGTTATTTAATTTTGCTATATTGGAAATTGATGCTACAGAATTTCCACCAACAAGATCATATGAAAATGAAGTAAACACAACATTTATTTCACAGGTATGTTTTAAAACAGTAATCCGTGTTGGAGTTTAGAAATATCCATGCCGGCTCATTTTCAGATTTTAAATCGTTTAACTGATAAGTCAAAGTATGATAAAAGACTTCGACCCCTTTATGGAGAAGATCCGGTCGATGTCGGGATTACAATTCATGTATCATCTATTTCAGCTGTCAGTGAAGTACATATGGATTTTACTATTGATTTTTATCTTCGACAAACATGGCACGATCCAAGATTGGCTTTTGGAAAATTGGATATCGGGTTTGAAAAAATTGATTCACTTACTGTTGGAGTAGATTATCTGGAAAGATTGTGGAAACCTGATACTGTAATATTATTTTAAATTTTACAGTAAAAATGAAAATGGCTTTTTAGTTTTTTCCAAATGAGAAACAATCAATTTTTCATGATGCAACAACCCATAATTCATTTTTAAGAATTGAACCGGACGGAAGAGTGAGTACAGTAATTTTTGATATTTTAAAATATTTGTTGTCTTTCAATTATAATGTTTTCCATTTTTCTAAAAAGTCTTTTAATTTTATTTTTATCCCTAAAAGTAAAAGTGAATTTTTTAAAGGTTTCAACATCCCAAAGAATGACTGTCATTGCAACATGCCCAATGCTTTTAAGATTATTTCCATTGGATACTCAGGTATTTCAAAATTTTAAAGTACAAATGGAACATTTAATTATTACAGAAATGTAAACTAGAAATTGAGAGTTATGGATATACAACGGCAGACATTGATTATTTTTGGGGAAAAACAAAAACAGATAAACAAGAATCGGCGGTTGCATTCTCCGATTTTACATTGCCACAATTTAAACGAGCGGGTTATCGAGTTGCAATTACAAAGGCTCAAACATCTTCAGGTTCTTGGATATAAATAAAATGATAATTAATGATCTTTAAAATTGTAGGTGAATATGTGAGATTATATTTCGAGATTATTCTTATGAGAAATCTTGGATTTTATTTGATGAATATAATCGTTCCATCAATTCTGATTGTAATGGTTTCATGGGTCAGCTTTTGGATTAACAGAGAATCATCACCAGCTCGAGTGAATTTGGGTGTTATTACTGTAAGTGAAAACAATTTGAAAAGATTTTTTGTGAATTTTTGGTTTTTTTCCGGTTACGGTAGACATGATTATTAAGTATTTAATTAAATTTTCTATTTTTTAAAATTTTGTTTCTAGGTTCTTTCGATTACCACAGTCATAATTACAACCAATAATCAAATGCCAAAAGTTTCATACATAAAAGCGCTGGACGTATTTTTAAATTTTTGCTTTTTAATGGTTTTTTCTGCATTGGTTGAGTATGTTTGTGTTGCGTATTTATCAAAAAAATTAAAAATGAGAAAAGAAAAGAGAAAAAAGTTAGCAGAAAATGCATCACAAAATGATCCAAGAATGCAAAATTATTCTCAACCATTACCACCTCAAAATACAACATATAATTATCGGGCACCGGGATTGCCGGTGGCATCTCCAATTATTCCAACGGGATCCTCAATACAGGAACATGATTGTGATTGCAGGTTGGTTTTATTTTTACATATTGACATATAGAAATGCACAAGTGAATGAAAAGTTTTTTGAAAGTCTTCAAAATACTTTTAGGGAATTGTTTTTTTAAATTTAAATAAGCTTAAATTAATTTTTAAAAAACATTGTAAAAAATTTGTTGAAAGCAAAACTAATTACATCCAAACACCTGCCGCATTTTGGTCAATACTGTACAAAAAAGATGTTTTCCTTTTTAAGCACATTTACCACTACCACAGACAGACATATAAAATTTAACAAGCACTTTTAAATTTCATCAGTTTTAAATAAATAATTTTTTTAAAGGGCAATTCCATTAATGCAATATCCACAACAATCTCATGAACCACCACCATTTTATCCTGTGCAAGTTGCGTATAAAAAACCTCGACGACCAACAAGATTTCCAAATATTTCACCATCCGGGATTGATCGATGCTCACGTTACGCCTTTCCAACAGTTTTTATCTCATTTAATTTTATTTACTGGTCAATTATGAAAGTTTTATCTGCAACTGCAGAAAATACCGATTATGTACATTTTTAGTCCGTACAAGTTTTTGAATAAAAATTAGTAATCTCAGTTAAAAGTATATGCTATAAATTTTAAGTTAGTTTTTTTCCTACGTTATTAAAAGAGTTTTACAAAACATTTTAAATTATTTAAACAACGTCTTTTACCACAGTAATTTTAAAATAAAACAAAATATTGGACAGATAAACGACAAGTAAAATCAGACATGAAACATTATTTTGAAAAGATGCTTTAAAATGTTTATTTATTTTGTCTTAAAACGTCATCACCCTTTAGGGGGTTTTATTCCAATATTTTTCTACTTTTTTACTCTTTTTCTTGAACCGGAAGCTTTCTTTATTTTTTATTCCGTTGAGACAAAAACAATAATAATGTTACTTAAACTTGTTATATGTTTATTACTTCCTTATGACCAAATTATAACGAAAAATTTTATTTTTGCTCAAAAAAACTAAGAAATTTCATTTTAATACCTGCTTTATGTCTAGTTTATAATTGTATCAATCAAAAATTTCAGCACTGCTGTCTATTTCGGAACACAGTTTACAAAAGATTCTTCCATAATTAACGTTTTTAAGCTTCTCTGAATAATACTGTGATGCAAGCTGTTATTAAATAACCATTTTTAAATATAAATTATGGCATTCACTTTTCGACATCCATTTTTAAAAGTTTTAAATTAAAACATGCATTTTTTAACGTTTATAAATGTTTTGTTACTTGTTATATTAAATACTGTACTGCAAAAATGTAATATGTTTCAGACAGTATTTAAAAAAAATTTTTACAACTTTTATTTCTAATGTTTTCAGTGTTTTGATGAAAAGAATCGTGAGTATTTTGATGACTTAAAATTATTAAAAATAGCATTCTCATGAAAATTTGAAAAATAACCTCAATTTTTGTTATATTAATGCGAGAAAAAGGGCATAAGGCTTTTGAGCATTCTAAATTATTCTTTTTTCTCATGAAACTTCAATTAATTTGGCAAGTTCTATGGTAGCATATTTATATTGAAGTTATCTTTGGAAATATTTTATGTTTCTATTTTGATCCCTGACAATACTTTGTTTTAATTAAAGTTTTTTTAAATTTTCAATTGTTTTTTTCGCGTTAGCTTATAAAGTTTAATTAAAATTGAGTTTAGAAAGTTTCTACCTGTAAATTCGTCACATCAATTTTGTTAATATTGTTAGAGTATTTTTTAACTTGTTGAACTTTGTTGTCTCCCAATTTTCTTACTGCTTTTCATCACACTTTAATTTTGTTACGTTTGAAAAATATTTAAATATTAATGAAAAAAATAAACAAATGTCATTTTTTAAAAATGTTAATTTTTTTTTCGGTTTTAAAAAAGCTAATTCCTAGTTTTCTTGTGAAGACAGATATATACGTTCGAGAATGACAACTTCAAAGCCAAATATCCTTTTTGAATCCGATGATAATCCAGAATGGTATTATACGTTTTTAACAGTAAATGGTTTAATTGCTTGCATTTCAACAGCTTTATCCTGCTATTTCATTCTTAAACGTTCTCCAAGGGCTATTGGTGCATATAAATATTTTTTACTAAATATTACGGTATGCTGAAATCATTCACAACAATTTTCTGATTCAAATAAAAATACCATTTTAGTTATGGGCATTTGGGTTTGATTTTTATACTACGGCATTTTATCGGCCAAAAGTTATGTTTCCTGCAATGATGATGTGCCCAAAAGGTTTAATGCATTCCAATAATTTAACAATCGCGTATGGGGCTTTTGTAAGTATAAATTTAGCATAAATTGAACTTCAGGTTGTCAAAATTAATCATTTTTACCATAAAATATATCGATTCCTTTTACTTTTTTGCCGTTTATTAAAAAAATATAATTGTAATTCAAATTTTTTAGGCTATAATTTTGGTAT
Source organism: Panagrolaimus sp. LJ2414 (assembly GCA_024447195.1). Classification (NCBI taxonomy): domain Eukaryota; kingdom Metazoa; phylum Nematoda; class Chromadorea; order Rhabditida; family Panagrolaimidae; genus Panagrolaimus; species Panagrolaimus sp. LJ2414. Next base: position 696,940 of record JAMRXY010000042.1, read on the forward strand.
TTTATAGTGCAAGCGCTATAGCCGTTTTAAGTGCATTCCTATATCGATGTGCCCTTTTGCAAGATTTTGCTTATAAAATGACATCAAAGAAGGTAATTATATGGTTGGGAGCTCTTCATATTGTTTACATGTTCCCGACGATTGCTTTTTATCTTTTATCAATTGGTAATCGGAAAGATACTGAAAAATCCCTGATAAAAGTAAGAACTTGTAACATAAGATTTACAAAGTTTTAGGAGTTTAAAATTCTTTTTCAATAATTTTTTTTCCAGAAATGGCCTGGAATTGAAAAACATTTTTATTTTCCTGAAGCTTGTTCGGCTTTATCCTTTGAAGTCACATATTTTTCTTATGCATTTTTAGTTTCTTGTATTATTCAGTTTACTTTAATTATTCCAGCTGCATGTTGGCTTATATGGAAATGTTTTCACACTTTAACTCATAAAAGACAACTAATGTCAACAAGGACATATCGAATGCATCATCAATTACTTGTTACCCTTGTTTGTCAAGTAAGTAAATATATATTGATATCGGAAAAAGATATTTGAAATATTTCAGCTATTAGTTCCATTATCAACCCTTATCCTGCCAAATACATTTAATGCTTGTGTGACACTTTTTGAAATTCAAGGCTTACAAAGTAATTTGATTATTTGTAATTACTTGTGTTAATATTTCAATTTTAGCAATTCCCCAAATACTTTTTATTCTTGCCACCCTTCATTCACCTCTCAATACGATAATGATGTTAATTCTGATTAAGCCATATCGAAAATTCATTGTTTATGCCCTTCTAAGAATTAGACTACAATCGAATCACAGCTTTTCTCAGCCAACACCAATGCCTGCTAAAACTAATGATCAAAAAAGTGGAAGCCCGTTGTCAATTATCAGACCTCAAAATACAGTAAATGTTACGGATTGTTACAATTAATAAATTCTAGTAAAAATTATTAACCCAATTAAGCGAAAAATCATAATCAATGTCTTATTCTTGGTAAAAAATAATTAACAAAATTTAAATCGATCAATTTATTTCTCATAGAAAAATGAATTTCTATTTTTGTACATCATTAAAATTGAAAGTTTAATTTGAAAATGAAAATGAAAATGAAGATGAAAGGGAAATAAGGTCACAATTATAAAAAAAATATATCGAAGATGCGACATAAAAATCGGATGAAAAATCATTTTATCCAATTTCACTTTCTATTTCATTTCAAATGATGTCTTCTCTGTCGAGGATTTATTATCACAAATTGCTGATATTTTGTTTAAGTAAGTTTTGACGTTTGCTTCAAAAATAAAATTAGCTGTTACAGTATTTGGGGTTTTACAAGCTCGTCCAGATGATGATTCTGATGAATCCTCGGATGAAATAGTATCAAGTACAGCCAAAAAGTTTTTACCAAGTCAAGATGCATTGGAAAGTGTTGGAGTGACGTTTTTGGATGCTTTAATTAAAGCTGGACAAATTGAAATGGCTAAAGGTGCATTCAAAACTCAATTAGGAGTCTTGAAAAAAGTTCAACCTGATCAGGTTAGAATGGATTTTTCATTTCTATAGAAAAAAAAGTTTGAACGAAAATAATTATTATCCTTTGTACTTTAAATTTTTAATTATTTTTCAATTTTAGTATAAAAAATACAAAAATATTCCAATTTCCAAGCTTGCTGCAGATGCGGTTTTTCAACAAGCCCAGCAAGCCCAAAATCAACCAAAAAGTGGAAATCGATTTATTGATATGTTAAATGAAAATGGAATTCCAATTGCTTCCAGTTTAAAAGGGATTCAACAGGCACTTAAAACTCAAAAAGAAATTGAAGAATCAGATCCGGCAGAACAGGTTGCGAAAGCGGTATTTGAAAAATTTCAAAAACAAATTTTGCCTGGTCTTGTGGCAAATATGATTGCAGGAAAAAATCCATTCCAAATTCCTCAAAGACCAGAATTACAAAATATGTCACAAAATCAACAGAGAATGCTAAAAATGCAACATGAGCAAGCGATGAAAGAAATGCAAAAACAAAGTTTACAACATGTAAGAATTTTTAGGAGGGATATCCTTTATCCATATTAATTATTTAAAGTGAAATTGAATCAGATTAATAAAATTCTTTAGATCCCTAAAGTGCAAGGTGATCAATTTGATCTTAATCCATTACTTCGACAAATGCAAGGGAGTGAAGTTCGAAGAAGTGAAAAGGCTTCTGAAGAATATGAAGAAGAATCAAAAGAAGAAACTAAATCGAAGGATATTGAATATGAAGAAGATTCCGACAATGCAGATGAAGAAACAACAGATGAAGAAGAAACTTCACAAGAAAATCCTAAATTTAAATATGTGAGAAAAATTTGATAGCATTTTGACAGCTATTTTTTAAAAATTAAAGCTTGTAATATATAATAAATATGTTAATTTTAAATTTTCTCTAGAAACGTACAAAACGGCAAACTCGACTTGTTGAAGTGACAGAAGAAGGGGAAGAGCATTCAGATGCAGATCGAGCTGAAATGAAACTTGGAAAAAAGGCTGCAATGCTTCTTGGATTTTATGAAGGTTTTCCAGATTTGGTTGAAGATGAGGATGAACAGGTGGGTTAAACATAATGTATACAAATATATAAAAAATTCAATTTAAATTAGGAAATTCGAAAACAACGACCAAAAATTCCATTAGAATTGGCACAAAAGATTTTGCAAAGCGAAAAGCTTAGAGTGCTTTTGGGCAATAAAGAATTGGCGTACAAAATTGCAGATCCAGAAGGATTTTTGGAAGCAAAAAAACCCATTGAAGATCCAAACCCCAAACCTGGATTTGTTACTCCACGTCCAATCCCACAAAGGTTTGTTTAATCTTCTGAAAAAATGTTTACATTGGATTATTTAGGCCACGAAAAATGCTTCCATTACTCATTGGTGAAGGCAGCGATCTTCTTGGTTCAGATGACAATACTCCAGTGGAACCCGAAATTGCCCCAGATGAAAGTAATGAATATGAAGATGACGCTGTAATTGTTACAACAACTTTATCTCCAGAATCACGACGTCGAAATCCTGTCAAATCATCCACGGACATTGATCTTCTTGGAAAACTTGATGTCCTAAAAAGTGGAGATTCTCGGACACTCAACAATCTCTTAAATAATCCAGGAGTTGCATCTGTTTTTCATAATTCTGATATCATTGATCATCTTCGACGTCCAACAGTTTTAACAGACGATCAAAGATTAGGGGTTGGAATTCCAAAAAAGCAGCATATTATACATCCAAGATTGCATGGCGTTAAAAGTCTTGATGGAAAAGAAATGCCACCAAATGAAATGGATATGAAAGTTAAACAGGTTATTGAAGAACGTGAAATTCCTCCATTATTTTATATTCCAACTGGGCGGCATACCCGGTTACGATGGACCGGTGCAACTGAAAAAGAAATCCCAGGTTTAGGTACTCGACTTGTTTTACCTTCATTTGATCCAACCATGCCTGCAATAAATTCAGTTATGTCAACACAGGGAAAACGAAGGTAAGCAAATGTAAATTCTAACTAAACTTGAATAAAATTCAATAACAGAAACATCACTGATATAATGCAATTTAAATATTAGGTTAAATCAAAGCCTTTTTTAGAGACGAATATGATTCAACTTTTAAAATTCCAAATAATTGGTCCCCAGGAGATGTTTTTGGGATTGACGCAAAAACCGTACAAGAAAGTTTAATTGGTGGAGATGGAACTGTTGATTTTCCAGCAATGCAATCTGGAATGACTTTTGGTTAATTAATTTGCATAATCGTAATAACTGTAATAAATGAAAGTAATAATAAAACAATTTATTAGATTATTACAAAATTTAAAGTTTTAACCGGGGCAAGACAAGCCAAAAACATCAATACAATATAATTATTCATTCTTTATCTTTTCGAAGAAATTGATCACTAATTTCCATATCCTTCAAATATGGCTTTGATTGAGTTGGAGGAATATAATCTTTATTGAAGACTTTTTGTTTATAAATCATTACATAACAGCTTACAGCAATGTAAACAAGGACAATTGTTGAAAATATTAAATGAATAATTATTGCAACAATAATTAATTTAATAACAAGTTGAATGTCTTCATTTGCCAATGCTTCATTCTTTACCGTTTCCAATAAATTATCAATTGAACTACTGATTTCTGAAATTAAAGTTTTCAACATTATCAATTGCAGATGTGTTTTGGATATTTAAAATATTGGTTTTTTGATGGAGTATACATGTACAAAAAATAGTGTAATTATTAACTCACCTTCATTGAGCCGCATTTGAGTTTCATTTTTAATGTTTTTGAGTGAATTTACGGAAGCTTTGAAATCATTTTTAATATCTAAAAATGCATTAATCTTTATCCCACGAAAATGAATTAATAAAATACTGTCAAAAACGGTATTAATCATTTTTTTGCTTGTTAGGAAAAAATTCGAAAAGAAAGTAATAAGATTTTAAAATGTTTAAAAAATTATTAAATTAAAATTTGTGATATATAAATCAACTAACAAAATTGAATTATTTACAAACCTGTAAAGAAATGTTTGATTTCATCGATCATTCCGCCATTTGCATTATTAATGCAATATAAAACGAGCAAAAACAATACAGCTTTTTTGTTATGGAACATTGCTTAAAAAATCGCTATCAAAAAATTTCACCTTTATTTTTTAACTCAAAGGAGTCTCTATTTTTTGACGAGTGAATCGGGAAACAAACAAAATCGATTGAAAGGGGTGGGGTGTGAATCAAATTGATTTAAGGCGTATCGAACGTGAGAGGAACCTTTTTTTGCACTTAAAACTTACACAAGATTTTGTTTGTTGGGCGACAAAAAAAACAAAACAATGTTTTTTTGCGTTTTTGATTGGGGGAAAGAAAACGATAGAAAAGTGAACGCAAAAAAGGAACTTAAAAGATCATTTTCCGTTTTCGAAATGCGGAAAAGAAAATCGTTTATTTCAACGATCTAAATAGGGCAGGCTGGACTAATTGCAGAAAAAAAATTTCGAAAGAAATTACTTCGGCAACAAATGAATAAAAACGGATCCGTGGGAAAGTTTAAAATTGAACAATATGCGATTGTTAAAGTCAGTTTTTGCGGCCGCTTTTAAGCGGCCGCAAAGACTGACTTTTTTAAAAAATCGGTTTTTCACAATAAATTTGGCTAATAATAAGGTAACAAAAAGCGTAATATTTGTTTTTGCATATTTCCCAGGTAAATTATAGTTTAATGGCAAAAAATCATATCAGTTTGTTACATTTTTTTGATCAACAAGTACAAAACGAATAACTTTTTCTTTATTTAGAAAAACATTTTTACATTTTTTGACTCTTTCAAAACAAAGAAGAATAGCATATTCGATTTTTTACGATCGCAAAAAAAGATTGTTACGTTTTTTTGAAAAGGGAAAACAATGTTTATCGATGCAACACAAAATGTTTTGGTTTTCTTTTTGCTTTCCATTTGGTCATTGCAATTTTTTAAAATTTAAACATCTTTTTCCTAAAACTTTAAAAGAAAAAATTAAAATTAATGTTTGTGCTGGACAATTTGCTATCTTTAGATTAATACACGAAAAAATATGTAAGTCTTTAGTTTATATTTTTAACAGTTCTGCAAAATTAGTAATTCCGTTTTGAAAATTTGTTTATCAGTGATAACTGAGCTTTAATCGAAGAAGATGTTATAACCTCTTTTTCATTGTAACCAATAAAGAAATAACAGGAGTCGAAAGTCGACAAATTCTTTGCTGTTTTAAAGAATCTTCATATTAAAAAGTAATAAAGAAAACCTTATATCGAGAATTTCTTTCCTAAAATAGCTACAGTATACCATGCAACAGAAACATCAAAGGTTACTTATCAGACATCAAATAATAAGTTCACTTGTGCAAACAAATGATTTTATTAAATGTCTTTGCATTGCTTCAATTTTGTTCTATGTTTTTCTTTTCTTTCCTTTTGTCAAAAATTATTCGACGATTGAGATTTTCCATATTTCACGAGGCTTTCGAGAGCGCAAAAACCCATACTCTTGTTCATAAAACCTTTTTTCTAAAATCTATTGCCATCATTTTCTCAACAAAACGTTTTTATTCTACAATTTACACAAAATAGCTGAACATAATAATTTTAAAAACTCTTTTAGAAATGATGTATCCATTTTTCCGGGCTGTTTTAAAATTCTTAATCTAACACCGATTGTATGCTTCAAATTACGCATTAATGTTGTAGTGTCCGTGTTACAAGCGGAAGTTAGTTTTATTTCTCTTCATCTTTTCATAAAGCAGAAGAATAAAATACTTTTAAAAAGGCCACGTAACTGTAAAAATTTACATTCAATAGAACGATAATTATATCTTTTAATAAAATTTGAATAAAAGATGTTTATTCGTGATGATAGTATACAGTATCCCAATATATAAATAAAATTTTTATTTATTATTTGTTTTTTGAATAAATCCATTGAAATCAAACGTGAATGTGAATTACTGGAGGCGGATTACTTCCTCACACAATTTTACAATAATTTTGACTTAAAAAAGGATTGTAATTTTGTTTCAGACGAAAAACGGAGAACGGTTTTTGTAGTCTTTAAATAAGTTTTAATTAAAGGCAAGAGGCGGTGATTTGTGATTAATATTTTGAACAATTTCAAATTACTTAAAATGTGATGTACGTATAGAAATTTCAAATAAATTAAAAAATGGGCGGTAAAGTTATAAAAAATTGTATTTATAGTTAAAGCAATTAATTCTTTTTTTCATTAGTCTATCGTTAGACGTGGTAAACGTGAGATTTTTTGATATTTAAAACCGTGTGAAAATACTATACTGGATTTTTGGGTAGCATATAATGGCACAAAAGTTCTATTAATCTTAATCTATGTTACTGCGACATTTTTATTTACCTTCATTCGTTCAGACTTTTTCACTATAACAAATAAGACTGGCTAATTATCGCTAATTTTCAAATTTACAGTAACCTCTTCTGAAAGAATCCTATCAATGGATTATTATCCATACGTTGTGATAGCTCAACATTTTCTTTGCTTTATTTTTGTCAATTTGTCCTTGTATTTTTCAATAAAAGTTTTATTCAACCAAAAAATTCTCAAAAAAAGTACTCAAGTTTCTCCAACAATAATTGTTTACTTTATTTATGTTTTTATTTTTGGTTGTGCATCGAATATTAATCATGCATATTTGTTTGCCTGGTTTCGTCCTGATACAGTAATCTATGATGCAAGAATACTGTTCTTTGGTGGATTTATTCCTGGAATATTTATGACAACAAATTCTGTCATTGAATTTTTTCTTTGCATTGATCGTTGCATTTCAATAATCTTCCCAATGAAATATACTCGTCAAGATAGAATGGTTTTTAGTGTTATAACATTCATTGGAATGTTTATTGCTTCTGGGGGTGTAATTTATCTAAATAGATATATTGATTTTATTCCAGATACATCAGTAACAACTTGTCGAATGTTTGGTTGTATGTTATTTGGAAGTAAATATACCAATGTTGTTAAAATTACGTTAATTTCTGCAAATATTTTTGCTGGAATTATTTTAGCTTTTATGATTCAAAATGTTTTCAAAGCAAATAGTTTGAGCAGTAAAAGAATCAACAAAACTGTTTTAATTACAATTATTACTTCAACTTTTGTTGAACTTCCCCCATTTATTGTTACACAAGTTTTTCTTGCTGTAAGTTTGTATTCCTTGGGGGTAAACATTTATAAATTTAAATTTAACATGAACCGTAAAGTAATATATATGCCCAAAATGTTGTTTCGTGGTTTTTTGTATGTGCTTTTTGATCCTTATACAGAAACCTGAAAGAAATATTATATTGTGTGGGGAACTGTGATGCAAGGGTTCTGTGTACTTCATTTTAGATTTGTCGAAAAATGTAACAGTTTTGTACTTGTTTCAAGAAATTTGGAAAAAATCATTTTATAAAATACAAAAACAAACGAAAACCGTGGGATGAAAAAATGTTGCATATTTATTATTTATGTTTATTATAATTATAAATAAAACATTAAAAACCAATAAAGTACAAAATTTTTATTAAAAATAGGCTGAATGAAAGTATAATTATTTCCTGTAAAAACCTAAAAATAGTTTTAAAAAGTGTCTGAATTAAAAAAATTCTTTTCAGATAACAGGCACTTCATTATCCGCATATGCAGGACCATATGGTTCCACCGTTGCATGCTTGAATATATTTGTTGCGACAACAATTTACTACAGAGCATTCAAAAATGTTTTCAACAGTAATCCTGTTAGCTTAATCTCTAATCCTCATTTAACAAAGATGTCTCAAGTTGTAACGTCGTAAATATTATTTGCATTAATTGTCTAAATAATAGTAAAAGGATAAATATTTCTTTCTTTCAAAATTGTAAGTATTGGAATTGGCTTCCAAAGGCTACTTAAAATTATGTCATCTATGAATGACATAATTGCAATTTTTACCAAGTACTGTTTCTGTTGAACTATTAAATACAATAATAAAAATGACGTATATTTAAACCAAAAGAAGTTTTGCTTTCTGAACAGATTCACAGCCTTGTCAGCAAGTTTGCATCAGAACAAAAAAAATCAACAAAAGCAACAAAGAAATCTACTAAAAAACAACAGAACCTTCACCAAAGAAGCAAAAAAACCTGTGAAGAAAAATTAAGTGATATTCAAGAAGAATGAGAGGATTTGGGCTTTTGCATGGATATCCGGATGACGAAAACTGCCAAAATCGGTATATACATAAATATTGCCATAAGAGCAAGAAGATTAGAAATTGAAAAAGAAATCGAAGAATCTTTTCAAAGTGTTTTAGAACTTGCGCAATTGCTGTTGATTTTTTTAAATTTTTTGCGTATGTTTATAGTTTTTATAAACGAGAAAACTTGAATAAATGAAATTATAATACAATGAAAAAAAGACAATAAAAAGAATTCATAAAGATAATCAATAGCCTAATTTTTCGTTTTATTGTATTAGTATTTTTTAAATTCAGAAAGAATTATATGTTTTTACCAGAATTTTGTTAAAGAAACAAATATTTATCGAATGCCCGACAAAAACTGTCGTTTCGACATAACGGCTTAAAAGCGAAACAAACCTTGGCATCAAAATTAATATGATAGTTCCAGTATACAAATTTTTGTATCAATTTTTCAGCGGCATAAAAAAACTTTGATCTATCTTGTTTGAACATACTGTAACACTCTTTGATCTCTGATTCTTAACAGTACCAAAAAATAATTTATCAAAAAAATATCAAAGCTAAATTTAACTTTTTTGCACTCAAATATTTTTAGCATTATCAGTAAAAATAAGTACAATGACCTAATGACGTCTGAAAATGCACTAAAAATAGAAATATTCTATTGTTATTTTAAGGCCAAAGTAATTTTTGACTTAAATTGGTCCGTTTTTTGACTTTATTTTTTCTGATAAGCTTTTAAGCGCACCATAGATGAGGTTAAAATAGAATTGATAACAAAGCTACTGCAAAAATATGCAGTATAAATAAAACTGCAAAAGATTCATTTTTTTATTTTTGAACAAAACTGTGCCTATTTTTCTTGTTGACCTTCTTATTGATTACAGTATACTCAAAGAATATACAGCGATGATCTGGAGATACCTAAAAAATGCTGAAGAAGATATTGAAGCGGGTAAAAAAATGTTAGAAGAATTTGAAACAATTGCGACAAAAACCGAAACACTATTGCTGGGACAACGACAAAATTATGATTATTGTTTTCCTGAAGATATTTGGATGAATATTACAAAATATTTGACATTTTTACAAGTTGCAAAATTATCTGAAGTTAATCAATTCTTTAATTCTATATGTGTTCCAATTTTGAAGAATGCCAAAATCGAAAAAGCTCGAATTGAAATAAAAATTGAAAATGATGTTATCAAATTTGGATCAGCACATGAATGTTCATTGAAGGGATTAACAGCAGAAACAACCAAAACATTCATTTCCAAATGCTTAGATGAACAGGGACTCTTTCCTGTAAAGGAATTATACCTCGAACAAGATTTGGCATATTTCTCAAAGAAATGGATTCAACGATGGTCTATTATTTTTGAACAAATTGTTCCAGTAAGACCTTTCATCGTAACGTTAAAGCTAAAGAATTTGCATATATCTAAAAGAGATTTCCTAAAATACCTAGTTCATTCAAAAACAATTAAATCGCTAAAATTTGAAAATGTGGTATTTGATGAAAAACTTTTTGTTGGTACCGATCTCTTTGATAAAATGCCAACGTTGGATAACTTAAATGTTACTCAGTGCCCATCAATAATTTGCGATGAAGCTGCACAAAAGTATGCTGATAAATGCCTGTACGGAAATAAACATTACATTTACTCTCGACATGGCGCAGATTTCCGAAACAAGCTTCGTCCAGGCTTACATTTCCCAAATTATAATTTAAATACTTTTTGGATTCTCAAATTCCTTCCATTTTTATATGCAATTTTTGCTTATATTTTATTATGTACAACCTTTCTAAACTCCAATAATCTAACTACCGTTCTTGCTTCATTTATCACTCCACTTCTTTTTTTAATTGTTCTGGCTTTCACAACTAAAATTCTTTTGTTGTCACAACGCTTTCAATTTTTGCCACAATTTGCTTGCTATTTTCAAGATCGTCTAAAAACCGCACAAAAAATCCCATTTTTTCTATATCCATTTTTATACATGTTTGTTTTACTTTTAATTATTGCATTTTTTTGTGGAAATTTTGTACATTGTTGCTTTGCTGGGCATATTGATGAACAAACTTTGATACAACTTCGAATTCCATTCATTGGAAGCTTGTTTTACTTTATTTTCAGCTTTCTTATATTTTTATTTTTAAATTTTGTTCAAAAATATAAATAAATTTTTACAACTTCCGAATACATAAAAAATTTTTATTTTCACGATAACCCGGGCAACACACATTTGGAAATTAAAAACTTAAATTTTGAACGATGTTAGCCTTTTTTAAAAATATTCAAACTTTTATATTTTGTGCATATGAATGTTAAAAGCAAGCAAGCAAACAGTTTTTTCTTCGTTTACTTTTCTTTTTACACACATTTCTTTCCATGCAAAGACGATTCCTTTTTTTTGTCACTTTTTCTTATCTTCATTTAACGTCATTTTTTGGATGAATCATTCAAGAAAAAAAAACACATGAAAAATCTTTTAAAACGTTTCATTTCATAAGATTTTTGTCAATTGTCTTTAAAACTGAGTTTAAATTTAAATTTTTTGTTTTTATGCAAAACGTATGTTTGTAATATTAGCTTTTCTTCGATTTAAAAGAGGCCGTCGTAATTTTTTGTACTTTAAAGTTTTTTCGAAAATGACTTTTTCTGACAATCACACAATTTGCCTCTGTTAAACTTTATTTTGTGAAAAATTGAATTGTTTTATAAAATTTTTCAATTGTTGTTTGCGTTTTTTAAATTCGGAATTGAAAGTTACACCGTTTTAAAACTGAAGTGACTAATTAATTTAAGAATGCATATTTTAGAAATTTTATTGTTTCTCCTTTTTTAACATGAATCAAGAAGGTTCGTTGTTTATTTTAAAAGTTAAAGACAAACACAATTTGATAATTTTAGTTTATCGAAAGGCATTTATGGTTTTTGATGTCAACAATGATGGCCAAATTACTATAGATGAATTAAAAAAAGTAATGAATAATTGTGGAATTTTTCCAACAAATTTGGAGTTGTGTTACGCTATGAATCAAGGTGATACTGATCGTGAGCTTTTTTTCGGGTCTTTTTTTGAAATGAAAATATGTTTTAAGATAATGGAGTAATAACTTTTGACGAGTTTATGACATTTATGGCGAAACAAAATAATCAATCAAGAAAATATACAAATTATGAACTTCATCAGCAATTTGAATTCTTTGATAAGGATAAAGATGGCTTTATTGATTGTAATGAAATGATATCTTTGGTAAATGAATTACATATTAATCAAAACTTTCCGCAAAAGTTAATTCAAAAGCTTTTTGAAAAGGCAGATAAAAATGGCGATGGAAAAATAACATTTGAAGGTTTGTGTTTTTCCTCCTCCAATGTATATTTGTAATATTTCAATTTTCAGAGTTTTTAAATGCCGTTAATTAAACAAACCGAAATTTTTTCCTGTATTTTGAAATTCTATATTATTTCCCTTTATTAACCGTATTTTTAATTATTATGATAAAAATTTTCTAATCATTCGGTTAGCAATTACAAATAATAACTGAAATCTATTAATATAGTTTATACAAAATACATTTCAATATAAAATATTAAAAGCCAAGGCTAAAAATTCGGTCCAAAAAATAGGCAGAATTTTCAAGCCCTGATCATTATTATAACATAAGGACGGACAAGGGACTAGGGCCTTGATTTTCCTAAAATTTGAAAAAACGCAAAGTGGCATGTCAAAATTAGGATAAATACCCTCTAGAATAGGTCCTGGGACAATTTTAAAGGGCCACGGCCGGGCCTGAAAAATAGATCCTTGTCCACCCTTATTATAATACTTATTTTTATATGTCTAGAACCAGGATAAGGCAAAAGATGCTATAACGTTTCATGATAATTTTATTGGATCATATGATTCATCAGTTAAAAAACCGTGAAAAATTTGAAAGAAAAAATTTATAAAAACGCAAAAATTGTTTTACTTCAGCTCTCGTTTTCTCCATTTGATCAATGCTCTTTTTTAAATATATGTAAATCTTTTGAAACTTTTGTAACATAACAGTTTCGCAAAAAATCGATGTCATTTATATGCAATAGCCAAAAAATTATCTAACGTTTTTCGCTCTTGGTGTTCAATCTAATTTTTACTTTATTGTCTTTCACTATTTTCTGTTTTGCCTGTTAAACGGATCAATTTTAAGTTGTACTCACTTTATTTAATGGATCAAGAATTGGTTGGCGCTTTAATTGTTTTTATTGTTTTAATGATCGGAATATTTGGAGGAGCATGGCTTTTTGTTAGGGTATGCTCTGATTACCTTTTATTAAAAAAATGTTTTGCTTGTGCAATGAAAATCAAAAAGATAAACTTCCCTAACGGGGAATCGAACCCCGGCCGCCTGGGTGAAAACCAGAAATCCTAACCACTAGACCATTAGGGAGGCGATAAATGAACTTGTTTATGGCATGAAACAAATTCTAATTAAATGCTTTGATTTATGTTGTAATCATATCAAAAATTGCTGACATCAATATTTTATATAATTAATATATTTTTCAGAATAGAATTGAAGAAAAAGACAGTGAATCTAATTTATTGCGAACAATATTTTGCTTAGAGCATAAACGAAAAGCCATTACAAGAATACAAATTGCACGATCTCCGACGGAAGAGGATATCGAATTTGGACGCAAAAATACATTCTTCGGAAATTTCGAAACTCTTAAAATTTCGTTTAAGCAAGAGTAAGTTCATTTATGAATACGGTATCGTAAAACATGTATTGGAATTATAGTGGGGTGTTATCAAGTCCAATTTCTCCTGGAATAAAATCAGCTTTTAAAAAATCTTTGCGACGATTGGCTTCTTCACCGGGGCATCATCAGCCTCCATTTACACCTCCAGTTATCTCTCCAACAAATTCTATGCCTTTAAATCCCCTGACAGCTGCAAAAAAGGTTGTTTGCTTTTCAACATCATCACTTTCAAAAACAACCATAGAAAGGCGAAACTCATTTTAGTTTTTCCGATTTGAAAATTATGCATTTAAAAAGTTTTATTATTTAGTAATACCGTATGTTCATGAAATTATATTTTTTGTACAATTATAAAATTCATATGTTTTACACTCATTGTAATAAACATAATTAGCATCAAATTTAATGAATTGTTTTATAAAATTTTGTATCTAATTAATAATAATATGATTAAAGACATTATTAAAAGAAATTCATTCATTACTCCATTCAATGCGGCAGAAGTATTACAACTGTGACATTCAGGATGAGTTTGGCATAAATATATTTTTAACATATTTGTAATAAACATCCTAGCATTATTGCCACACGAGGTATTGGCTGCAGCGGAAAAGCATGAAATTTCATTTTCTTGAATTGAGCAGTCATCTGAATGTTTTCTGCATTGTACCGAATTATTTCGAAATAAATGTAAACATTCATAAGATGGAGTTAAAGCTGCAAATTTCAAAAATAAAAAGGAATCTTTTTAAATTGAACTGTTATATAATAAATCGCAATGTGCAATTTTAACAAAAAAGCCGCAACAATATAAACTTTTTTAAACCCATTTTACGACATACCTTTCATTCCTTTTCCGCACATATAATTCATTGTATGATAATTTGTTGTAAATAGTGTTGAATTATCATTCCAAACAGTTTTGACACCTTTGAAATCATTCTTATTTATGCAATTTTTTACATTTGCAGTTTCAATACAAGTTGATAATGCTTGAAACTCATTACATAAAACAACAATTTTTGTCCAATTTTCCATATAATATGAAACGGATAATTGATAATCGTCAAATGAATTTATGTAGCTATAATGTTCCAGTTTGCTCAAGTATTCATCATAACATTTTTTCACTTGCTAAAACAGAACCCTTTTTAAGTTACTAAAAATGCATTAGTTTTCACTATTAAATTTAACATAAAAAAATTACAAGGACAAAAAGTCGAACGGTGATAAATGTTTAATTTTTTGGCAGTAACAGTAAAAACATTATTGTAATTTTTAGTGAAAGCACAGGACACAAAATTCCACCCCCTCTCACTCTTAAACCGAATTATCAGTAACAATTTAGGGCAACAACAAAAAAAGATCATTTATCAAACAATGTTTTATTATGTTTTACTTATAATCTTACCTCCTGATTATCAGCTGAACAGTCACAATTAACTGTAGCCAAACTGGCAAATATAATAATTAATGCAGTTTTTGGAAACATTTGTTAAAAGTCATAAATTTTAAAAAATTTTAGGAGAAGAAATGATCAAATTTTCTTCTCTTTATTTTATCATCTGACAATTCAAATTCAATAATTATAGATTTTTTTGAGAGAATTAAAGGCTACCCTCGATTGATGATAAGAATGTGTTCCTTTCAGAAAAAAACAAATGAGGTAAAAGGCTTCTCTTTTTTTATCAGTAGCTTTAATCCTTTAATCGAACAAAATCAGTAATCAAAGAATATAAAGCAGATAATTGCAGACAATTACGTCTATAAACTTTAATCTGCAAAATTTTATAATGGATTATTTTGCTCATTGTCGAAATATTTACAATAAAGTGGAAAATAAGCATATTGTTTAATTTGGAATTCTATTAATTAGTTGATTATTTTGATTTGAAACGAATATTTTTGAATAAATCAGAAATTTTATAGGCACTTTATTTGTAATGAAAAAAAATTTGTTTAATGACTGTGTATCACTGACATTAAAAAGAGTTATTAATAGAACTTTAAGGCAAAGATAAAAATGATTATTTTTTATCTTTAAAAATACGCAATTCAAAAAATATAGAATATAAAAATAAATTTTTATCAATTTACTCGTGACATCCGGTCTAATGTTTGTGAGAGCGTAGGTATAAACAAACTGATACGGATATTTTTAACATTGAAAATGGATTCACTCTAATTTTTGCTGTTTTGTATTACTCTATTATCAATATAAAAAAGCGAATATAAAAGCATCTTAATTTTAAGCTAAAATTATCATTTGTGTTATATTATTTTCAACAATGCTGAGAACGAAACTTTTAGTTCTCTTAACAACTTTATTTTGTGTTGTCTTCAGTTTGTCTCCGAAACCAGGTGCCCAAATCCGTATTCGAACAGATGCCTTAAATAATGCGGCAAGATCTTTGATTGATGAATTAAATGCCCTTGGAAATAATATTCATGTTCCTGATCAAAGTACCAAATGGCATATGTTTCATCTTGAAATATCGGATATTGTTGTCAAGAATTTGAATATTGATAGAAATCACGTATCAATTGACACTGGCAATGATAATAGTATTGATCTTCAGGTAATTGTTCCAATAATGCAACTACTTTTCTTTTACAAAGAAAATTTAATAAAAAAAATCAAAAATTTTTTGAATACTTACAAAAAAACGTATTAATAATATCAAAATGTTACTGTATTAAAGAAACAAAAATATTTCAAAATTCTTATTTTATAGTGTAATTCATTGGGTGTTGCCGTAAGCTTTCATTACAAATTAAAACTTGGAAAACATGGTCCCCACAAAAGTGGAAATTGTGATGCATCAATTGATGGAAGCTCTGCAAGGATTAAACTTGGGATTTCCGAACAAAATTCACATCCATTACTTGCCCTGATCGACAAATCTGCCAACATTAATGATCTCAATTATCATTGCCGAGGTGGATGGATTTCGAAATTGCTTAATTTATTCAAACATGCTTTAAAAGGCTTTTTGAAAAAAGAAATTAGAAATTTTGCGGAAAAAGAGGTTGATTCCAGTTGCATTTTTTCAGATTTGCTAAAAATTCTTCATTTCAGATTGGAAATTTAATCCCGAAAATGACGAATAAACTTCTCGCAGTTCCTATTGAACATCAGTTGCATGGAAAACTCTCTGGAACATATGTAAATTATGGTCTCAGTTCATCACCAAAACTTACAAATCAAATGTTAAATATTCCATTAATCATGCAATTTTGGTATCAAGGACATAAAAACGATAATCCTGCTACCGTATACCCTTCATCTCAATCATTCCCCACATCTGTTCCATCACAAATGTTTTGCGTTAATATTGATTCAAATCTTGCAGCTCGATCAGCAATTTATGCTTTTAATGTCAGTGATAAAAGCACTTTTTCAATTGGGGATTCAACATTTAAACGGTTATCAAAAGATAAACAACAATTTTTTGATTGTAATTGTGCAGAAAATCGTTGCTTAATCAAAGATATCCCAGATTTGGCAAAGCAATGTGCAAAGACAAAAAAGTTTGGAATTCATGGAAAGGTTAAAATTGGCGGAGATATTTATGTCAATAATTCTGGAATAATTCTCTTTTCTGATGCGTCATTTGATTTTAAACTTGGTAATGGGGATGGACAAGAAACTGGGTAAATTATTTAGAAGTGATGTGCATTTCAATTAATTTTTAACGTTTAGTTTTTCACTGTTAACTCTAAAGGCAAATCTTGATCTTCTTTTGGAAAAAACAGTACATATTCAAAATTGGAATCTCTTTGGTACATGTGATGTTCTTTCAACTTCTGTAGCCGCAAATTCCACTTTTGGTCCGATTGCTCTTCCTTTAATCAATGACGTAAGTTCTAAAACCGTACTAAAAAGTCTGCAGAAATAAAAAAAATGTTTAAAAAATATTGGTATTAAAAATTATTATTTAGATTTGGAATTTTATAATGAAAGATATTGTTGAACTTCTTGTTAATGATGAACTTGCTGCTGGCATTCCTTTGCCACCGTTGGACTTTATTACTTTCAAAAATATTCAGTTGCAATTTGATAGCCCCATTATTCAAGCATGCTCAGATGTTGAATTTGATTTCAAAAAACTCTTGGCCTAATCTTTTATACTTTTCACAATATATTTATTACTTTTTTCATAAAAAATGGTTTAAATAAATTACAATTTACTTTGGGATATTTATAACTGTAACCTTCTTGAAATAAAAGATGTTGTAACGAAGCATGTTTAACCAAAGTTTTTCTTTTATCATACCCCAAACAAGGCCATTTATCGCCTCCCTAATGGTCTAGTGGTTAGGATTTCTGGTTTTCACCCAGGCGGCCGGGGTTCGATTCCCCGTTAGGGAAGTTTATCTTTTTGATTTTCAAAAATCATTATTTCGCCCGTTTTTACATTGCTATTATTGATTTTTCGTCGAATGAATTTTTATTTTTATTTTTTGTTCTCTTAGTAACTGCAAAATCTGTAGCATATTTTTATTACAAGGAACTTTAAAGAATTAGTAAAACAATGACAAAATTATTTGAAATGTAAAGAAAATAAAAATGACTCCCAAAGTCAATCCGAAACTTTTTGAACTACCATTTGAACAACATTCAGGATGACTGTGGCAGAGGATTGCAGACATTGAGCCATTCGTGTAGGCGCTTGCTTCTGATCCGCATTTGGTTTTTGCACTATTAGCAAAACAAATCATTTCATTTTTTCTCGAAGTACAATCGTCACCATAACCACTGCAATCCCTACCAATAATTTGAGAATTACTTCTTAGACACGTATATGAGTTATAATATTCTGAAAAAATGTATCAACATTTATATTAAATTTTTAATTTCTTTAACTTGCGTTGTTTTCCATCGCCGCACATGTAATCAAAGCCATAATAATTTCCAACATAATCACTTGCACTATTACCGCCATAAGTTGCAACTTTTTTAAAATCATTGACGTTCATGCAGTCTTTATTAATGCAATATTGAAGTGTGCCGAAAGCATTGCATAATTTGTTTACGTAATCCCATGAAACCAAAATGTAGTTATTTCTGACATAGTTGTAATAAGTGCTAAAATCAGAGGATGAATTTGGAACACCAATTGCTTTCATGTAGTTATAATAGCAACTATTGACTTTCTATAATTTATTCTTTACAGATTTCTGAATTTCAAAAGATATCTGAATTTAAAACATACCGAAATGTCACTTGAAGAGCAACTTGCTGATGCATATTGAAAACTTACAAGACCAATTAAAATACTCGAAAACAGTCTAAAATTCATTTATAAAAATTTTCTTCAAAAACGATTTAGAGAAAAGAGAATTTTTGACCGTGTTTTCATCAAACAAGAACGCCTATTTATGTCCACTGCTCTGACTGATATGACGTGATTTTTGTCAACAAGGATAACAATAAGCAACCATTAATTTTTTTATTCGCTTTATTGATTATATAACATCATAATATGTATGATAACAAAAATGCTCAACAAGCAAAAAAAAAGGTTTGTCAATTTTGTTTGCGGCATACAAAAAGGATTCATTGAATTGTCAATTTATGTAAAGGAGTGTCTATACATGATTAATTTGAATTTAGCTAAATTTTTAAAATGTAATGCTAAATTGACACTGCTATATTTAGTTGTTGTTTGACGCAATTTTATAGAAGCATTTTGAAGAATAACAAGATATGTATGTAGCTTTATTTTTAAAATAAAACATAATACGAAAAAGAACAAACAATTGAAAAATACAATTTTTCGATTAACAAATTAAGTGTTTAATTTAAACTATTTGTAACCCTTTTAAACCCATAAAGCTTCCAGTTGTTGAAAATGATAATCAGCTTCATTTAAAGTTTGCATTGGAGGAAAGTTTTGATTAAGTGTATAAGGCGAAACTTTTCGAAATTTTCGACAAATTGTTTGCATAATTATAATTTTGATATTCCTAAAAGTTTTAAACGCAGATAAAAGCAACACGGCTGCTAAAAATGAAAATTACCGTAACGTCCCCTTTTTGATAAAAAATGGTAAACTAAAAGCACAGTAAAAAATTGCTGTTGAAACATTAAATATCATATCACTGATAGCATGTTTCTCTTCAGAATTTGATGGAACCACATAGAATACCATTAAAGCTTTCAAAATATCAATTTCACAATTATGCAAAAAATGTAAAATATTTATTGCAATTAAAGGATAAAGTGCTTTTCTATTTTGATAAATTTGGTATTTTTCAGATAGTGTTTTGTCCCAATTTTTTTGTTGTTGGCTTCGACATAAAATGAAGACTGTAAGATACATCTGAAATACGAGGACATAAAAGTTCCTTAATTATGAGGAGTTCTTACAAAGGCAGTTGTGACATCTACCGAAAGATAAATTGACAACATTGGAATTAATTCCAGCATTTTGAATTCTTTACCAAATGATAAAACATTGACCAAGATCAACTAAAAATCATCGACTTATGGCCGTAGATTCGTCGTAAAATAAAAACTTACCACAAATAAATATCCACATATAATAATTTTAATACTTTTTTGTTTTTCATAAACTTTTGCTTTTACAGTTGCAAGTAATCGTTCAAATGCTAACATTAAATGAATAACCATCCCAAATGTAATTGCGTAATCATGAAGAAACATTATGTAGTGTTGAATATTCGAGGCGTACACTCTACCATGATTAAAAATGTTTATTATTAAAATTAATCTAAAAAAATGTGTTTCTGAATGGATTTTATTTTAAACTATAACACAAAATACAAAAGGCTCAAATATTTCAAAGTCCAAATTAATAGCAAATATTTTTTTTAAAATAAAGTGCAGTTTATTTTATTTATATGAGTTTTAAGTTTTAGTAAATATAAAGAAACGATCACTTTGTTTATCATACTTTTATATTACCTGTTGGAGAATAAACTGTAAAATATGTAAATTATCACAATGCTCTAATTGTCTATAAATATCTTGTGTGTGTAAAATAAATTGATCATTCTGCCAACTTTTCCTACAACAGTGGTGACGAGCGTGTTGCTGATTGAACCTCGGGAGTCGTGAAAGACGACAACATATCGTGCTCAACTTCAACGGATACGGGATCTTCGAGTAAATCGAGATCTACAACAAGTACTTCGAGTAGCTCGAGCAGTACATCGAATTCAACTATGACTGGAGGTGAAACAAAGCCACAAACAACAAATACAACAGTAACTCAGAATGTCCATGTCCCACCTGGTTTAATTTGGCCACCTCAAGCATACAATTCATCCATGGATTGGGATATGTGGGAGGAATCCCTTGAAACATATTTTGATGCAAAAGGTCTTGATGAAGCAGCAGCCGAAAGGAAGTTTGTTTTACTTCAAGCTTTGGGTCACGAAACCTTTGCAAATCTTGTTAAATGGTGCCATCCAACTAAGCCACGGAAGAAAAGTTACGTTGAATTAATTGCAACTTTGCGCGAGAAATTCGCTAAAACCAAAAATGCATTTACTGCTCGTCTTCGAATGTCTTCTGAAAAGCAAAAACCTGAGCAATCAGAGCAAGAGTATATTCGTCATATGGCTGCATTATCTGCTGATTGCGATTATAAAGATGACAAAGATATTGTATTCGATATTCTTCGGGGATTGAGAAATCATGACCTTCAAAGATATTTGTTAAAACCAGGAGTAAAACTGGATACTGTAAAAGAACTTCAATCTTTGGTCGATACATATCTTAGTCATGAAAAAGCAGCAAATGCAATTATTCAAGTTGAAAAACCTTCATCGTCTCTGATGGCATTGAGAAGTCATGCAAAAAGTTGTGGTCGATGTGGCAAAGAACATTCAAAATTTAAATGTCCTGCAAAAGATGAAGAATGTAGATTCTGCAAAAAGGTTGGTCATTTTGAAAAGTGTTGTTATAAGCGAAAAGCTAAAAACGAAAAACAAAATCTAGTCGAGGAGGTCGACGATGATGACAATGACAGTAATCCAGAGCTTTTGTTAACCGTGAAAGCGTTGAATGAAGAAGATGACATGGTTCCACCTTTGATTGTTCCTGTAAAAGTTAATGCAATGCAAGTTGAATTTCAACATGATTCGGGTGCTTCTTGCTCAGTCGTCGGTAAGCATATTTGGGATTTGTTGGGGCGTCCAAAGTTGCAAATGCAAAAGCGTGAACTTGTTGGATACAATGGGAAAGCCATTGATATTATTGGGAAATGCTTGGTTGAAGCTGAATATAATGGGAAAGTTTCTGAACTTCCACTTTATGTTAGCAAGAATGATGGTTATTCTCTTCTCGGGCGACCATGGATAAAGCATTTGGAAGTCAAAAGTGATTATTTTTGGCAAGATGGTGCTGTTTTGGGTGAAAAAGCCAAAACTTCTAAAAAGATTCCCGTTGTCGAATTAGGGAAGGAAGTGTCGAGCATTAAAGAACATGGAATTCGACATCGTAAACAACTGCGAAAAGCAGATGTTAAACATGAAGTTAAAATGATTCGTGAAGACGAATGTAAACCATCAACTAATTTAAAGGTTGAAGAAGTTTCAACAGCTGCTAGTCGTGTTAAACATCTTCGAACTCAACATCGTAAAGCAAGTAGAAATAAAGAAGCTGTGAAGAAAGCATGTCTCTCAGATATTCGTGGTGTACAAGCTTGTCTTCGAGTAATCGATGAAACGTTAAAAGCTAATAAACCTGTTGATAAACGTGGAACTGATCGTTTATCTCGTGTTACACAAGATCTTCAATTGAAGCTCGTTTGTTTTGAAAGCATTGGTGAAGAAGTTAAAAATCTAAGCGAAGGCTGGGATATTGCAAAAGTTAATCTTAAGGACGTGAAAAATAGTTCTCGCTTGGAATCATCCAACTTCGAACTAAGGGAAGGTGTTGGAGAATAAACTGTAAAATATGTAAATTATCACAATGCTCTAATTGTCTATAAATATCTTGTGTGTGTAAAATAAATTGATCATTCTGCCAACTTTTCCTACAACATTACCAAAAAGCAAACCTCGTAATTGTAACAAAGCAAATAGCAATAAACAAATTTGACACTAAAAATCTTAAATTTGAATGCAAAAATTGTTTTGACCAGCATATCTGAATGCCAGCAACCGCTAAAACGGTTGCCAAAATGTCAAATGTAATTTCAATAAGATAACATCCAAATCTCCATGGTTTTATTTCACCCGGTAAACCAACATTCCACAATTTATCAGACATTTTTTTAAAACCGAAAACCCTTTTTAAAAAAAAAACAAAAATTTTACTTTAGTTTAAATTTTTTTTAAGTTTATAATTTTTTAAACAACCTTCACACGACAACTAATAAGAATTTTTTGAGAAAGAAAATTTTTTAATGAAAGAATTAAAAAGCGCAGATTGTATTTCATATCTTATTTGTTACGTTTCTGACAGTAAAGCTATAAAGCCTTTAAAATTAAAACAATTAATTACAAAGGCTTAAACGCAGTTCTTAAAATTAAAGTGTTGTAAGAGATTTTTAAACTTTTAAAACGGTAGTTGAAGATCGTAAAGTTCATTCAAACCATAAATTTGAAACACATATATTTTTATTAATAAGCGCTTTAATTTATTAGAAAAAATACTTTCAAAACACGCCAAAATTGAATTGCTTGGCGTTTCATTATTATTCATCGTTGCCTATACATAAAAAAACTAAAAAGTTAAAATTGTTTAAAAACTTGTCAAAAGCAGTACACTTTTTTGTCGTCATTGATCTTTTACTTTTCCAGACAGATAACTTTTATTTTCACGCCACCGTATAAGAGCATCTGGAAATGACATTTTTCAATTATTCCCATATTTTTCCATTTTAAAAAGATGTATAAAGGAACAACATATTTCAATATTCTTCTTTTTATTCCTTCATTTTTATCAAAAGAAGCTTCCGCTTTTATTTTTATCGCTTCTAAAAAATGGTTTATAATTTGGGAAATGTGTTACAAAATTTTAATAATTATTATCAAGATAAAACTGCAAGATTTAAAAATTCAATGTCACAATCTGGAAGTAAGTTTAATTGAGATTTTTGTGAAAAGTTTTAGAAGACATTACAGTAAGTTTTGCCCTGAAAAAAGTAGCTGATTATTTTGTATTATAAAACTAACTGAAATAATTGCATTTTTAGCAACCCCTCCACCAACAATTGAACAGCCGTCTGAACAAACTTCACCATCATCATCGGGAGTTTCATCTGCAATGACAACAACAAATTCCACAACCACTCGAACAATAATTTCTCCTCCTCCTCAACCCGCATTACCTCCACCACCTCCAATTCCACCAAGATACAATATCCAACATCCTTCCTCAAATCCTCCCCCACCACCATCCTACGACCCAATCGGGGATGACATAATCTCAAATTTCCGAAAAATTTCAATTGAATCTTCTACCCGTTTTGGCAATTCTCCATATGGGTTATCTCCAGCAGAGTTTCGGCAATGCGGAAAGCAAATGATTGATTACATTGCGGATTATCTTGAAAACGTTCATAATCGTCGTGTTGTGCCATCTATTGAACCGGGATACCTTCGAGAATTAATTCCACCCTCAGCTCCTATCAAACCAGAAAGTTACGACAAAGTCATGAAAGATTTTGAAACATATGTTATGCCAGGAATAACACATTGGCAACATCCCCGCTTTCATGCATATTTTCCTGCAGGAAATTCATTCCCGTCAATTTTGGCAAATTTATTGGGAGATTCATTGGGGGCACAAGGCTTCTCATGGGCGGCTTGCCCTGCCATGACAGAATTAGAAATGATTGTAATGGATTGGTTTGGTCGAATGATGGGCCTTCCAAATGAGTTTTTACCATTTACAGAAAATGGTCGCGGTGGAGGCGTTATTCAAGTAAGTAAAAAAATTTATTCATAAATTACGATCTCTTGAAATATGTTGAATAGATGAATACATTTGCCAAACCTAATCTACACAGTAAAATATATTTTAAGTTATTTTAGAGTTCAGCAAGTGAATGTAATTTTGTGGCACTTCTGGCTGCTCGCTTTGAAGTAATGAAACAACTTCGACAACGTTTTCCATTTGTAGAAGAAGGTCTTCTGATGTCAAAATTAATTGCTTACTGCTCAAAAGAAGCTCATTCATCGGTTGAAAAAGCAGCAATGATCGCAATGGTTAAGCTTCGGATCCTTGAAACAGATTCAAAATTTCGACTTCGTGGTGATACTCTTCAAGCTGCAATTACTGTATGTGAAGATATATTGTAGTTTATTACTGTAGAAATTTTAGGAAGATCGACATTTGGGACTTATTCCTTTTTATGTTTCTGCAACACTTGGAACAACATCTGTTTGTTCATTTGATGTTTTATCAGAGATTGGACCAGTTTGTACAGAAAATGATTTATGGCTTCATGTTGATGCTGCATATGCTGGTTCAGCTTTAATTTGTCCAGAATTCCGTTATCTTGCTTCTGGAATCGAACATGCCATGTCTTTTAACACAAATCCAAATAAATGGATGTTGGTTAATTTTGATTGTTCAACAATGTGGTAAGCATTTGAGTCAAATAATGTAAAATCTTTTTACCCATCTTAAAAATTTAAGGGTTAAAGATCGCTTCAAACTTACACAAGCTTTGGTTGTTGATCCACTTTATCTGCAGCATTCTTGGACTGATAAAGCCATTGATTATCGCCATTGGGGAATACCTTTATCACGTCGCTTTAGAGCTCTTAAACTTTGGTTTGTTATTCGGATGTATGGAATTGAAGGATTACAAACTTATATCCGTGAGCATGTTCGATTAGCAAAAAAGTTTGAAACAATTTTACGTGGTGATGATAGATTTGAAATTATTGGGGATGTTGTTGTTGGACTTGTTTGTTTCCGTTTAAAAGCTTCCGAAGAAGCAAATCAAAATTTGTTAACCAAATTAAATGCATCTGGAAGAATTCACATGGTTCCTGCATCATTAAACGAAAGATTTGTTATCCGATTTGCGGTTTGTCATGAACATGCAAATGATCGAGATATTTCAATTGCCTATGAAATTATTCGACAAACTGCCCTTACAATTCTTCGTGAGTTATTTTCTAGTACTTCTAAGAAAACTAAAAATCCTTTCTGACGTAAAATTTCTTTATTTAAAGAGGTTTTTTCGATGAAGCACTTTACTTTTCAAATAAATTATCATAAAAAAATCTATTTTCATAGATGAAGAAGCAACTGCGGAGCCAATCATCGAAGAAGATTATGAACTTGAGAGACTTGAAGAAAAAGAATATGACCAACTCAAAGATGAAAGCGATTCTCATAGTTTACCCAATAAGGATGTAAGTTGTTGACGTGAAAGAAATTGGAAAAGTTTGAGCCACTTTTGGGACAGACAACATCTTAATTCTATCATGATATTATTCAACTTTTAAAAAATAAATTTGGTCGTGTTATTTAAGAGTGAGTCTCTCTCACACTTATGTCGCTGTTGCAAAAAAATAAAAAAGTGAATATGTTTCGCGGTGGGAGTTAAAAAGTGCATATACAGGGTGTCCCAACGAAATTGAGCCATTTGTTTTGCCCGGCAAATTTTTGTTTTTGGATTTAAACAAAAACGGTTTGCACAGTTGAATTCAGCATCGGATAGGATTTTTTTTGAGATTAAATTCGAGTCGATATTCGAAAATTTGCATATCCTTCAGTGAAAGTGGTGAGAGTAAAATTAAAATTGCAATTTTGAAAGTTTTGCATTACTATCACTGAAATTCATTGGAGCTGCTTTTTTGATGAGTGAGAGTAACAAAAACATTGCAAAAAAATAAAATTTTTCACTTTCGCTTTTAAAAAAACAGCTCCAATAAAAGCGAAGATAGTAACTAAAAATCACAAAAACTAAATGTTTTTATTACTCTCACTCCAAAAAAATTTGCATATCTGGAAAAAATTCCTATGATTTATCGAACACAATTGTGTAATCCGTTTTGGAATATCTTTAACAGGAAAAATTTGCCGGCCAAAACAAATGTCTCAATTTCGTTGGGACACCCTGTATGTCGGTGTTTTTTGTGTGCAAAACAAAAAAGTGCATTTTTTTTTCAACGATGCACTTATTCAGCGACATAAATTCACTTTTTGTTTTGCCCACAAAAAACACCGACATATATGCACTTTTTAACTCCCACCGCGAAACATATTCACTTTTTTATTTTTTTGCAACAGCGACATAAGTGTGAGAGAGACTCAGTACTTGGTAGTTAAGAAAGATAGTATCCTTGGGATTTTAGACATCAATTGATTCCTTAAACAGTTATGATCCAAATACTCCACCAATTTCTGCAAATTCCGTTGTTTCACCTTTTACCGCGTCACATTCTGTTCCACCACCGGAAGTTCCCTTCAGTGAAAAACGTCGCGGGCATACTTTAGCTGAAAAACGATCATTCCTTGTTCGAATGGTTTCAGACCCCAAATGTTATAATCCTAAAATTGTTCGACATCTAAATCTCCAAAATCATAAACAAATGTCACAAGATTTAATGAGAGATCGAACAATGCGGTTAGTAAAAAATAAAAAGGGCAATACTGTAATATGCATTATTTCAGGCAAGCAATTGAAAAGGGTGTTGCTCGAACACGATATTCAGGAAGTGGGGCACCCATGTTTGGTCTTAGTCGATGTAAGTTTATTAATAAGCAGTGCTGTGACTTGACTATTTTCATCCCCCTCCCCTTCCCCTTTCCCCGCGAGCTCTCAAAAACTCCCCCAATCCCCCGCCCTTTCCCCTCTGTTTTTGAAAAATCCCCCCTTTCCCCGCCCTCTCCCCCCGATTTTTCCCCTTTTTTCCCCTCCAAATTTTTTCGAAAACAGGGACTTTAAATAATTTTTTTTTAAAAATGGTCTAAAATTGTTCAAAAAAGTAGCCTTTTTGTTGTAAATGCTAAATTATATTAAAATTACGTAATAAAAGGGTTTTCGGATAAATATTTTAGTAAAAATTTTTCCTTTTTCAGTCAAAAATTCTTGAATATAAATGAATGCCCCCCGGAATTCTCCTCTTGGACTCAAAAACATCCCCTTTCCCCTCCCCTTTCCCCCGCAATTTGACAAATCTTCCCCCTTCCCCTCTCCCGAACCCCGGGGGAGGGGAAAAAAGGGGACCCCGGGGCGGGGAAAGGGCGGGGGAGTCACAGCACTGTTAATAAGAAAATACGAATGAGGGTAATTTTTGTTCATCATCAAAATTTTTTATTCAGTCAGACATTTTAATAAAAACAAATTTTGTTTTTTAGCTGACAGCCAAGAAAGCCGTAATCTTCCTGGTGGAATTTACGATGATGAAACAGAATACGTTTCTACTGTCGCTCCTGATCCAACTGGGTTACAAACACCGCTTTAAAATTTTAAAATTATTCTTCTTTTTTAAAACACATGTTTGTAACGTTACTGTAATAATCATTTTTGTGTCATATGATTTAAATATTTAGCATGAATGTTTATATAAATAATTTTAGACATTAATAAAGTTTGCACATTGATATCAATCATGCAGAAGAACGATATAAACCATATAAACTGTTCAATAGAAATTCTTTATTGCAATTAAGCGTTTAAAAAGAACAAAATCAATAGTAATAAAAATCTCAATCATTTATGTATAAATATAAAAAATTCAGCTAATAAAAGATTCACCGCAAATTAATTTTTAAAATTTAGTTGAAACGCGTAAAGAAATAATTATCTTATCACTTTTACCATAATATCAAAAAAGATAATAATAACTTAAAAAAGAAAGAAAACAGTTTTTGTTTAAAACAATATAAAATAAAATTAGACCTAAACAATATTAGAAAATACCATGATTAATCAAAAAATATATAAAAGAATACTTTCAGTTGCTTTCCGGAAAGTTTTAATGTATTCTATTCAAAGCACGTAAAAAGCGAAAAAAACACTATGAATTCTATCAATATAAATCTATAGACTAGAAATGACAGAGTGAAAAACATCATCAAAGAATATCATAAATCTATGAAATAACACTCGGATTTTCTTATCATAAAAATTTTAACACCAAAAAATAATAAAAAGTACTTGAACGATAAATTTAAACGAAGTTAGTTATTTACAAGTAAAAAAAATAAAATTATTAAAAAAAATAGCGAAAGACTTCGGAATCAAGTTCTAAGATTTAGTCGTTGCATATTGGTATGGTAGTTTTGTTGCTGCAATACTGAAAAAAGAAACATAAGTGTGAGAGAAAAAAGTGACCAAGAAAACTAGAGGTGTTTTTAAAATAATTGTTATTTAAAAAAAGCTTTCTTGTGATAATAGCTAATTACAAATTAAAATAGAAGTGCAAAAGTCAATTTATTTATAGAAAGTCATTACATTGATTTATATAAAAACAAAAAACCTACTTTGAAGAGACAGAATTTGCGTTATGACAATTGGCTGTTCCAGGGGTAATATGAATATTTGTTCGATTAACTGGTATATTCAAAGACTTAGCAGGTAATTGAGCCTTATCTTGCAGCTTTGGTTTGATTGGAAGAGGTGGGGGTTGAACTTTTTTAGACAACGCCAAATTAGAATTCATAATTTTCCTTCCATCATTCCCGCCATTGATAATTTCCCGGCTGCTTAAAGGTTTATTACGTGGTGAAAGAAGTGGCATTGGACGGTGAAATGACTCTTCATCTTCTTCATCTTCAAATTCTTCAGGTTCTGAATCAAAATAAATATCAGTGGATGCAATTGTTACAGGACCATTTGCAGTAGATTTTAAAGTGGTTGAAATTGATGGCATTGTATTTGATTTTTTATTGTCCATTCTTTGATTAGAAAAGTTTCCATTCATTGATACTGCATTTGTTTGATTTCGATATGCTGCATAAAGTCCTCGAGGTGTTGAATCACCTGAATGATCAATTGTCAATCCAGAAAATGATGTTAGCGGATTTATAAATGAAGCTGTCGATCCAATAGATGCCATTTCGCGTTTTTGATCTTCAAAACACATGGGACATAAGAAATTGGTAGATGGTGACGCAGTCTAAAAAAAGAGAAAAGATAAAATAAATATAAAATATGCAATCATCAAAGAATCTAAAATTAATGTCTCCTGGGAATGTAAAAAATATAATATAAAAAAGCAAACCTTATCACAATGTGTATTTAAACATGTAAGAAGAACTGAAGAAGAAGAAAATGAACGTGACATTCGGTTCTTTGGAGTGTAAGATGTAGAAAGCTATAAAATTATGATAATGAAGCTTTTAATTACGGCAAAAAAAGTTAAGGTCAAACACAAAAATATGTTTTAAATTTTTAGAGAAGCTATCTATCAATTTGAAAAAATGGGAAAAAAAATCAAAAAATATACCGTTCTCATTTCATCAAATCTTTGCTTTGCTACTGTAATATAATTATCAACCATAGAATCAGTGTATTGATGGGCAAAATTATGCAACAATGCAGTCAAAATGCAATTAGATTGACGAAGTTCTGCAGCAGAAAATTTTCGAGGCGATGGTTTATCTTTTTTATTTTTACGTCCAAGACGACGCAAATGTTGACGAATTTCACGAATAATTCTACCACCAGAATTTTTGTCATCATAATCTTCATGTAAATGACCTCCTGATGATGCTAATGTCATAAGTTTATTTTGAATTGCTAATGGATCTTGACTATTTGCAACCGGTAAAGTTTTTTTAATTGATCCCCGTCTTAAATCCATTTTAACGACGTCCATGTATCGCCCAATCAAATCAAGGCGGTGATCTTCTGTCATCTTTGCATCGATTTTCTCGGCAATTTTTTGATCTTCTTCATCTTTCCACCATGAAAAATCTGGTGATGGATCAACAGCAAAATGAACGGGTAAAATGTTACGATTTTTATCCATTATTGGAACTGCTGAAAAAAATATAAGATAGAAAGAATGTAAAGAACGTGCGGCAATGATTAATTGTCGGTTGTTTTGACCTTTGCAATAAAAATGTTTCCGTTTTACAAAAAAAATTGGTAAGAAAAGTTAAAAACATTTTCAATAAGAGAGAAAAAGCAGAAATAATTTTGAAGATAAACACACCTGTCAAATATGGGCTTGAAGGACTTCTCATAGCAACAAGGGCAGAAAAATGTGACGAATCATAACATAATACTAAAGGAGATCGATGACATTGTTCGGCTGGACATTCTAACGGTAAGTAGATCCCCCCAAATGGAATTGGTGATAATTCTTCCCCATTTGCATTCCTTAATACAGTATCTGATACAACAACAATAGGTCTTTTAAGAATATGCGCTAATGCAAAAACATGAATTGTCTCCAAACTTTCATAAATTTGTTCAGTTGAATTTGATTTCGTTACACCATCTGCTCCAGATTCAGATACTTGTGAAGATCTAGGAGTAGGTGCTGACATTTGTAACACATCATTCCATTCCTGCAATAAATAAATTAATCGAAAAATTTGCAAATTTAACTCAAATTACTTTTGCCCATTCTTCTTCACTTAAAACAAGACCAGACTGAAGATTCATTTTTGTTTCAGACCATCTCCAACGGCGCCAAAATGCATGTCTTCTTGAACCATTTTTAAGAACATTGTAAAGAAGATTTCGAAGATGAAGTTGTCGGTCATGAACCCCCCATGTTCCTAAAAAAGAAAAGAATAAATTTAAGAAAAGAAGAAATTAGTCGAATCATGTACCCAAACTGGCAGCATGCAATAAGCAGTTTCCATCACCGGTTGTAACCAAGGGATAAAGCTTTTGGCTGTGATTTACACACCACCAATTCAAATGGCCTAAAAATTGAGTATCATTAATTATTCGATGGAATTTTATTTTCTATGAAGCTCCTGTAGAAAAATATTGTGTTCTTTGCTACTGGCGTCATTGATTACGTTTTTATCAAGAAAGAAAATTAAAATGCATAACCCTAAAAAACTGCAAAGACGCGCCACTCTAATTTAAATGATAAGAAAGTCTTCTGACAAAACTACAATAGCAAAAGAGTAACATAATCTGACATGATATCACCGAAAAATCATTCATTAATTACTTTTAGTAGCAAGCTTTAAAGTACTTTCTTAACATTAATTTTTAAAGAGAAATCTTTAATATCTGTTTTAGTTTTAGAATGCAGAAGTTATTTTTAATAGCCCAGAAGTTTTTTTTTCAAACGCATTCTATTTCTTGCTACATTTTTATTTTAAAAAACCAATTAATTTTTATTTAAATGAATGCAAAAATCATGTTTTAAATGATGAATTATAAAACCCCTTTTGTTTAGCTTCCGTTTTAGCGACGCACGTCAAATGTATAACAAAAAACATTTTTCTATTGTAGCCATTAAAATGCAACAAACGATCAATTAAATGGTGCAAAACGAGAAAGAAACAGCTGATTTGCAATAACAATTAAAACATTTATGTGCCAAAAAAGAATTTCAAAAAATAACTCAATTATTTAAAGCCAAACTACCAGTAAAAACTAAAATCAAAATAAAAAAATTACTACGGTCATTGTTATTTTGTACTCCCTAAAACTTTTATAAAATAAATTTCTTAAAGTTTCTGTCTGTGCAAATACAAACTACAGACACTAAATCAGAACATTTTTTAATATTATAATATTTGTAATTAAAGCAAAACTAACCAGAAAGTTCAAGTCGCCTTAATGTTGGCATTTCAATCATATCACGTTCTAAAAACTGCCTAAATCCATCAGCAAATTGATATAAATCAGGTAATATAAATGTGTAAGCAGGACCCATTGGATGTTGACAATAAAATAATCTATCACTTTTGGATGTTGTTGCTGTTGTCGTATTAACAGTACTACTGTTTGGAGCCGTTGAATGAGAATTTGAAGTTAAACGATCTGCATCATTCCAGACAGGCCCCTCATCTAAACGGTTAAAAAGGATTAAAAACAAAATTTATAATGCATTTACGTACGTGATTCAAATTCATCGACTTCATCTACATTCCCCATTGTTTTCAGTTTATTATAAGTTTAAATAAATAAAAATTAATACACTTTTCAGAGTAAAAATAAAATATAAATTAGAGCGTCATGGAGTTAAAATTATATATTTATTTTTGGTGAAATAAACCTAAAAAAGTGATGTTATTGTATTAGTCATTAATCAACGAAAAGACAATAAATATATTGAAACATAAAACAAGTTTAAACACAGCAAAAAAAGTTCAAGAATACACGCTCAAAAAAAGATGGGAAGGGATGAAAAGGGAAAAAATGATTCATCTGCTGGAGTGTTGTGTCTCTTCTCTTTTTGTCATACCACAAAGACATACACATAGACATACATGTACATGAAATCGCATAACTTCTAACACACGTAAATATAGCCAGTAGAAAAATGTTTGTATGTATTTTGAAAGAAGAAAAAATGTTAATGTTTTCAATGGTGCTTTTTTCATCAGCCAGCCAGTTGCAGGAAAGACGGGACGACACATCTTTGCCTAGAGGTATTTTTTGGTTGTCTGTTGAAGCAAGTACTCTAACAGCTATAAAAAAGTTGCGAAAAAAACGTAAAAAATAGTTGTTGGATGTTGAAAATGTATTGTTTGTATGGATGCATAGATTGAAAAGGAACGCGCCAGTTTATGTATAAAAAAGGGAAGCATCAACAACAACTAAAAGAAGAACCCGAACACACGTTTTAATTTTAATGTTACGAAAAAAGCTGTCCATTAAGAAATATGAGTTATTGACAACGACAAAAAAGATAAAAAAATATTCTCAGTGCTTGCTTGCAATATTTAAAAAAAACCGGACAGACAAAGAAAGCTTCCGAAAGAAGTTGGCAGTCGAAAAGAGTTGTAAAAACTTAAAAAAACAGTGCTATTAAATTAAAGCTTAAATTCAAAAACATTAATTTTCATTTTCATGGTAATAAAGTTTCAACAAATTTAAAATATTTGACAGACTAAAATTCAAATGTGGATATGTTTTCAAAAAAAAGTTAAAAAAGATTGTACTAAAAGAAAATATCTTCAAAATGTTAACCTTTCACTCTTTGGCTAAACGTTCACAAGAATCCAAGATATCAGCTATATTTTTTCGTGTTTCTAAAATTTTTAATAATAAAAACAATAAAAAAGTTGAATTAATTTTTTTTAAATCAGATTATTTATTCACTGGTGAAAAATTACGATAGTCAACAAAACGTGTATCATGTAAGGAAGCTGCAAAGTATCCATTTTCACTGAACCTTTGTAAAAATCTTGGATATTTTGTTTTTTCTGTAATTTAATTTATTTTTTTTGGATAAAGGATACAAAAAAACAGTTGGTGTTGTCATATTTTTATTGTTTATTGCGATTATTTTACTTACTTGATTTTTTGTTAGTTTAATTGTAAATTAGTGATTTTATTTTTCAGAGGAACAATGAATCGAATGTTGCCTTTGTCAATTATTTCGCGTCAAAGTATTCGTCTTGCTTCAACTAATCTTCCTCAAGCTGGTAAAGTACCAGAGCCAAAAGAAGTTACCCCACAAAATGCTCAATTTGATCAAATAACTCATACAGGACAAGTAAGTTCTTTAAAGGATAAATAAAATATTCATTTTTGTTTTTAGGCATGGGATCAAGCAGATTACCGTCTTGCTCGGTACGAATATAATCCAAAAACTGTAAATCCAAATATTGCTGCTCATTTAATTGCTGAAGTTCCACCCAAAGCTGTTGATAAACGTGTTGTTTCATGTAGTGGTGGAGAAATTCCTGCTTTGGGTCATCCATTGGTATTCATCAATCTTGATAAGCCTGGGACACATGCTTGTGGGTACTGTGGTCTCAAATATTACAATACCCACGTTACAAAAGAAAAAGATCTTTCTATTCATCACATTGAATGCTAGAAATCAAATTTTGTTTTATTGATACTAGAAATTGTATTTTTTCGATTAAAGTTTTAACGATGTAGATTTATGAAATAAAAGACTTGAGTCGATATAAGTAGAGTTTACTATGTATATGGATTTAAGATACATATACAAAATAAAAATTGGAGTTTTAAATGAAAATTTGCGTGAATTTTTTAAAAATTGTTTTTTTTAAATATCTGATGTTAATATTCTTTGGTTTACTTTGGCTTAATTAGTGTATTACCTCAAAGCAGATTGGAAATACATAAGTTCAGAAAACTCGGTGAGGATTGCCTTACCTAAACTCTGCTATGAAAAGAAGTTTACAGATATTCAGAGCCCCCAAAAGTGAGATATGATAAATCAAATGAATTAAAATTGGCTGGTTGTAGTGCTAAATAATAGTGAATAAGGATATGGGATCATCCAGATATGACGTCATACAAAAATCGAATTTTTTACCCCCGACCTATCCGCCATACTATTCCTTTGATCGTTGCCGCAACTTCATAGCGGCGTCATACAAGAATTCCCTCCTTCCTTACCCTTGCATGACGTCATTTCTAGATGATCCTTAATATAATAATAAATTATTATGTGTATATTTGATATAACAAAAAATAAGATTTTATCAAGAAAATCAAACAAAATAAATATAAAACGCATAAAAAATACACTCATAAAATATCAAAAGTTCGAAATTCGTTGCGACAATGCCATTCAAGGGTTTGAGAAGCTTTGAGGTTCAGATGAAGTTGATTTAAAAGATTCATTAAAACTGCTTTGAAAAGAATAACCACAATCAAGAATTGATGGATCAGTCATTTCAAAAGAACCATTCATTGTTGTCTTATTTAAATCAGAATTCAAAGAAGTTGATGAAAATAATTTTTTAAGAACATTTTGAGGTGTTGATGGTGGTGAAATCGGTGTAAGTTTTCCATCATGGAATTCAAAAAGTTTAGCCAGAATAGGATTAGATAAATCTAGTTCGTTTGCATTATCCGGTTTTGAAGATGGAATTGCTTCGGTAGATGTCTTTGAAGTTGCCAAAGAAAATTCATCTTTTTCTGAAGGAACCAAATATTCCGGTATATGTACTTGGAGTGAAGAATCTTCGGATGAGCTATCATTTGAAGCTTTAGGTCCACCAAAAGGCACACCAAATTCGCTAGTAAATGGCAATGAATAAAGCATTTCTCGAGTTTCTTCCATGAGATCAATAACACTGGCTTGTCCGGAATTTGATAAAATGCTGCTTTGACGGAACATTTTTGAATTGTACGGCTTAAGGATATTTTTAATTTCGATATCATGAAATGCTGGAGGAACATTTTCACCACCAATTGATCCGTCTGGTATAAGTTGACTTGTTGAAACATTTGTAAAATCAGATGAATAAGTTTTTTTGGAATTTTCAGATTCTTTTACTTGAGGTTCAGTAGTTCGATTGCACGTTGAAAAACAAGTATGAGGAAAACGTGGATGCATTGGAAACATTCCATTGTAATTCATTGTATTCGGGTAAGAATTTGGCATTTCTTTTGTTGAATAATAAGCATAAGGCCAATAAAGATTTGGATTCATTGAAGAAAAATTCATTCCAAATTCAGATAAATTCTGACATCCAAAACATTCCGGTGAAAAATCATATGAAGTTGATAAATGCGGATAAACTTTGCAATCAAAAAAGAATGTTAAATTCTCTGTAGCATGCTTCGTTCGGCTGCTTGGCTTGTCGGGAATGGATAAAACCATATTATCTTTATCAGCGCCTTAAAAATGAATTATGTCTTTAATTTTTAGATTTGAAAAAAGATCGTCAAACATACCTTTAATAAAAATTCCATCCTTTTTTTCTACATATAATTTAAACACTGGTACTTTTTTGGAATCGATGCTTCGAATCCAATAAGCTTTAAATTTCATATTTGTATTGCTGTTTTGGACATGCGATTGTTGAAAAATAAATTCATCATAAAAGTAATCACCAAATTTGAGATGTGGTAAAGTATGGAATGGAACAAGAACACAAAGATCAGCAACATAATGATCCCATTTTTGGTAGACGAATTCAAAGCAGAGAACAAAATTTACATATTTTTGATCTTCTCCAATATTTTGAATAACAAAATTATTCTTGTCTTTACGAATTATTGATTTAGAGTTATCTAAAAGATAACTTGTATGATTACTTTTTAGACAAAATTTAACAAAACTTACATGAATCAGCGACTTTGATATCTTTGACATTTCCTTTTGTAACATCAATTTTGATGAAGCAATTTGGAGGCTTTAAATCCTTTTCAATAGCAAAAGTTAAACCATTTTTAGAGAAAGAAAATGGGATCAAAGATTTTAAGTTCAATTTGATTTTGATTGCAACCGATGGAAGAACGGGAAGAGATTCCATACTTTTTAAAAGACCAAGAGAAAAAGAAAAAGGCAGCCAGCAAATTCAAGACTTTGTAATGAATAAAAATGAATTCAAATTAGATTTTTTGGTGGCAAACTAAAATTTCTAGAATATCATCTTTTACTCTAAGGGTTATAAGGGTTATACTTTATTGACGTAAAAATAGTTGTTTATCAAAACAAATACTTTTTCTCTTCAATATGAAGAAGTTTACCTGGGCTGACCCTTTCTTTCAAGCAGGCCTTCCAATGATAATAAAGTAGATCAATACAGGGTGTTACAAAAAAAAGTATAATTCGTTTTTTAAACAAGGAAGGGGGGCTGCGAAGACCTATGGTTAGTGCCAACAGGGACTTGGGGGGAAGAGGTACTTGACCCTACAGTATCATGGTTACGGTACTTTCGCTTCGAGAGTTGCAGAAGTTCAAAGTTAAAAAAACACCCATTTTTGGGGTGTTTTTTGAATCCCTTTTCCCAAAGCCCCAGGGCAGCTGAAGACTTGTGGTTTTGGGGTTTGGTAGACCTTGACCCCCTCTCGTTGTTCCCCCATAGTATGACTTTGGGGGACTTTCGCTTCGAGAAATCCAGCGCGTTGAAAAAACTTTTGCAAATTTTTATACGTTTTAGACTAACTTTGACGTATTGGTGTAGTTCAGAGAGGTGGAGTTTAGGGCTAATATTTGTTGCCAATAAACTTCAGACCTATTGTGGTCGATTCCATACCAAAATATTGAAATCTGGAAAAATGACTTTTAAAGCAGCCATAATTTTCGTATGTTAATAAGTATACTTAACACGTGATGAAATTCATTTCAATGTTAAAATATCCAAATTGGTCATAAACGCTTAAAATGTATTTTACAGTATTTATCTAGTCTTTGTTTATTGATTTATGTCGAAAAATAACATTTTAAAACTTTTGTGTATAAATAGTTACTTGCTATTTACTAGTAAAAACGTTTAAGCAGCCGTTTTTGAACGTTTTTGGGTATCGAAAAAAAGTCATTTTTCCAGATTTCAATATTTTGGTATGGAATCGACCACAATAGGTCTGAAGTTTATTGGCAACAAATATTAGCCCTAAACTCCACCTCTCTGAACTACACCAATACGTCAAAGTTAGTCTAAAACGTATAAAAATTTGCAAAAGTTTTTTCAACGCGCTGGATTTCTCGAAGCGAAAGTCCCCCAAAGTCATACTATGGGGGAACAACGAGAGGGGGTCAAGGTCTACCAAACCCCAAAACCACAAGTCTTCAGCTGCCCTGGGGCTTTGGGAAAAGGGATTCAAAAAACACACCAAAAATGGGTGTTTTTTTAACTTTGAACTTCTGCAACTCTCGAAGCGAAAGTACCGTAACCATGATACTGTAGGGTCAAGTACCTCTTCCCCCCAAGTCCCTGTTGGCACTAACCATAGGTCTTTGCAGCCCCCCTTCCTTGTTTAAAAAACGAATTATACTTTTTTTTGTAACACCCTGTATTAACTTGATTTGTTTAGCCATTAGGGAATACTAATAATTCCAACTCGAATTGTTTTTTCTGGATCAGTTTTTTTATTATGATGTCTTTAAGACAAATAAAAGAATGATGCATTCCACGAACTTTGTAGTATTTATTAATAATTATCAATCATTTATGAAATTAGCTGCTTCTCACTGAAAGAGGCTAAAATTTGACGAAAGGATCGTTTGATATTTTCGGGGCATCTGTATAGCAGTTTCTGAATTTGAAAAAAATAGGAAGTACCTACATTTAAAAAAAGTAATCATGGGACACTGTTTCATAAAATAATTTTGAACATTTATAAATATGTAATTATATAAAATAATATGTATTGTACTTCTCCATTGTTAAAGGAGATCTTTCATTTGCTTCATTTTTTATTATTTCGCAAGAAAGTTCGCGAACCGCATATAACTTATAATCAGGAACTTTCGCTTTTTTCTATTGTTTTTTGTCAACAAAAAAAGTTTTTTCTTTGAAATGATTACGAAATATTTAAAAAAATATTTCTTTCATAAACAAAAAACAATAGAAAAAAGCGAAAATCCCTGAAAATAAGTTATATGCGGTTCGCGAACTTTCTTGCGAAATAATTAAAAATGAATCAAATGAAAGATCTCCTTTAATTATGCACAAACCCAAAATTTTTTCCATTTTCAAAAAAATCGCTCACTTTTGACTCTCGCAACGAATTTCCTGTTATCTGTCATACTGTACCTCGCTTCTTTTTTGTCCTTTTTACCTTTCATTTTTTCTTTTGTTTTTAAAAAATTTTTTCGAAATAATTTTTCATTTTTTCTTCTTTTATTTTGTGAATACGCTTCTTTTTTATTTTTTATACTTCTGAATTTATTTAATTATTCTTATTTTTAGTTTGCTTGAGCAATCAATAAATATGATGGCGAATAAAGAACCAATTTGGTTTCTTGGTAAAATTGGTGATGCTCAAATTGTTGTAGCTGATACTACTGATAAGCAGTTAGAACATCTTAATCGAATTGTAAGTTTTTTAAATGTTACTTATTATTAACATAATAGGGGATAACATCAGTGTATTCGCACTGTCGCTGTTGACAACGTGATGGCGCCGTCGACGGCGACAGTGGTATTTTGGAAAACTTTAAGAGATTTTGCCGTACATCAAAGGATTCCGCCGAAGGCGGCGGCGACGGCGGTGTTTGACAAAAAACGAATACACTGGATAAGATATCAAGAGGGATATATTATGTGCTTGTCTCCGTAAGTGTGTAGCAGATGATATGCTTCTTTCATTAATAGTGGATATCGTATAAGATTTTGCTGGGTCTTGTTAGAAATGCTTTAGATTCTGATGACGTAAACATGTATTAATTGTACAATTTTTAGGGAATTAAAGCAAAATTTGTTAAAAGCAATTTTGAAGTTAACAAGTTCTTGGAAACTTCTATATCTCCAAAAGTTCTTGCTAAAACTGTTGCTGAAGAAGCTGTTCGTGATGTTGCAGTTCAATTAATGAAAAAGAATGTGAGTACTTTTACATTTGAACTTTGCTGTTGTGGTCACTGAAACACGCCTTTTTTGATTTAAACGACCACAAAATGTTAAGTCAACGACCTTCGGGGTTCATGACGTTTCTAATTTCTGTTAATGTTTTCGAATTAGATCATTAAATATATCTACTGTTTCAGGAAAAGTATGATATAATTATGGGAATGCATACTGTAACTGTATTGGATAATAAAGTTGTCTCAAAAACATTGAATCCTGAAGAAGCTTTAATGATTTTGAAAAAATTTAATGATCGAGAACATTCTGTTTTTACTGGACTTGCTCTGCTTCCTCGTAAAAAGAAGATGAAAACTTTTTATGCCGAAACTAAGGTCAAATTTGCTAATATTCCTGATGAAATGTTTAAAAAATATTTAAAAACTGATGAATGGAGAAATTGCAATGCTGTATATGATATTTTTGGAAAAGGTGCAGCATTTGTTGAATCTACAAATGGATGCTTCAATAATTTTATCGGATTTCCAGTTTATGATCTTGTTAAAGCACTTGAAAAATTATTGGATGGAAATAATATTAAGTTTGTTTATTCTTTATATTTTCTGTGTAATAGTAATAATGCAAATCATTTTAAGGATTAACTCTTCCGTTGAAGAGAAAGAAGAATATGTTCCAGTTCAAAAAAATGAACATGAAAAAACAGAAATTATGGTTTCAGAAAAGAAAGAAGAAGAAGCTGTTGCAACAGAACAAAAGCGAATGGATAACACTGTTGAAAAAGAAATGTTTAAAAATTATATACAATTGGAAGAAGCTGCTGCTGCTGCAGATCAAGAAAACAATCGTATGCATAACATTGAACATCGTAATGAAGAGCCCGCTAAAGCACCAAAGAATAATGATCTAATTTCTGATCCTGCATGGGAAGATCAAAGATTTGTTGCAGCAACAGCAAATCGTGGATATATTTCTGCAACAACTCTT
The DNA here is from genome assembly GCA_024447195.1 of Panagrolaimus sp. LJ2414. Taxonomy (NCBI): domain Eukaryota; kingdom Metazoa; phylum Nematoda; class Chromadorea; order Rhabditida; family Panagrolaimidae; genus Panagrolaimus; species Panagrolaimus sp. LJ2414. The sequence continues at coordinate 737,780 of JAMRXY010000042.1, forward strand.
TCTCCAACTCGTGGATCTTCCTCAGATCGTTTCATGGTATTTGAAAATTCTTCTGCTTCACGATATCAAAATGGAAATCAAACAACCCGTGGAAATGCTCCAAATCGGTATAATTCACGTGAAAATTATTCTTCTGGATATCAAGGACGTGATTCCGTCATTAATCGAGGTCGATCTGCTCCTCGTGAAGATTTTTATTCCGCTCCAAAGCGATATGAAAGTGGTGGACAAATGAATCGTGGAACTTCATCAAATCGATATATGACTCGTGAAGAATATCTCATTCCTCGATCAAGATATGAAAGTGGATATGAAATGCGTAATAATGATCGAGGAAGTCGATATAATCCTCAAGGATTTAATAATAAATTTTGTTAAGTTTGGTTATTAATTTTTTTCATTTTTTGTCTTTTGCTTTGTATTAATTTTATAACAACTTTTCTTCTGTTGTCTTTTGTTTGAGTTTAAATAAAAATATTAAAAAAATAAATAAGTAGACTACAGCTTTAAATTATCAATCTATTCATAATTTTGACAGTTTTATGAAAATATCAAAAGTGACTAGCCATTTTTGATATGATTGAGTTGAGATTGAAAATCATTCGAAAAACATTGGTTTTAGATTTTTCAGTTGTCTAAATTAAGATTAGCAGGTCATATAAGACTATTGTCAGGCAAAAATTCTTTCCAAAAATTTGTGTTTACAAAAATTATTTTAAGAACATTTTTGTAGTTTTTATAAACGTTTAACATGAAAATAAAAAAGTACACCCGAATGTTATCGATTTTGATTTTTAAAAAACTAGAGTACAATATGAGGTAAAATTTTTATTCAAACATAACCAAAAAACAATCAAATAATTAAAACCTTTTAAGATAAGCATAATTCTGACATTTCACCATTTGGACAATTTTCTGTTGTATCATAAAATGTATCTTTAGAACTTGAGTTTCGAAAAATTGGTTGATACTTAGTTTTGAGCATTTCGAGAAATTCTTCACGGCTCAGATCAATAGGATAAAAAAGGCTTTTATAAACAGCTTTCCATTGCTTTTTAACAAACTTTTCTCCAGAGGATTTCTTCATGAAAACGATTTTATCGATTGAAAATAATGGTAAAATAGTTCCTTTAACATTGATTACGGTACCAAACTTTAAACCGCATTTCTTGCAAGCAATCTAAAAATTTTATTGATACAAATTCAAATAGGATGAAAACATACAAAACCCAGGACTCCAGATTTTGGTTTTAAACCTTGTCGAAAAGATTCTTCAATGAAATTTACAGTTTGCCAAAATTCTAAGCCATAAATTACACAATGCATATAGCATTTCCGAAGATTTGCGCAATCAAAGCTCGTTGTATTGCATTTTCTGAAACAAATTACTTTTTTATAGTTGTAAATTTTAATTATGCAATTCAAAACAACTCACTTGCACAAAACATTAAAATGTTGAGCTCTTGGACACATTTCTCTTTTCATATTTTGTTCACTTTGTTCTTCTTCAATTCTTTCTTTATTGAATTTTTCAATTGCAGTTTGAAACTAAAGTTCACAAATTTAATGGCATCTTTTTACTAATTTTCTCAAATAAAACATACCATAAGTTCCTTTTGTGATTTCGGCATATTATCTAACTTTTGATACGCTTCATTGATCATTGCAACATTTGATATGATTTTTGTTTCTTGTCCCGAGAGTTTGTCTTCACATGTAAAAAGAACACTTTTGGAATTGAGATCTCTTGCACGCCCTTTTCGTTGAACATGTGCAATGTTATCAGTAACATATTGATATTTGATAACAAGATTGCACTTTTGAATATCTAATCCTTCATCAGCAACAGAAGTTGCAAATAAAATAGGAATTTCACCAGATTTAAATTTTTGAAGAGCTTCTTGCTGTTGAGTTGGATTGCACCCGCCATCTTCAGCAGATGCATTCGCGCTTGAAATGTATTGTCCTTTAATCCCAGTATCACGTTCAATAATTCTCGAAGCAATTTGACAATAAGTTCGTTGAGGAAGAAATATAATTATTCGACTATCTGGTATTTCATTGAATTGTTCTTTAATTTTTTGAACAAGTTTTTGGTAGATATCACATTTTGATGATGGAAATTCTCCCAACTCTTGTTTCTTGCCTGAAAAGTAAAGAAAACTATACATAATTATATCAATCTGAATGCTTACGATAAACAAATTGTTCTAATTTCGTTCCAATCGGATTTCCCAAATCAGCAAAAAAGAATTCACTTGTATCTTTTGTAGGCAAGCACTGAGCACAGAGCAAAGCATCGAAAAGAGTTCTTAAATATTTCAAACAGCTATATGCATCCATCTGAGATTGCACAGGGAGATGAGCTTGAGCAGTAGCTGTATTTGCAGCAGCTAACCATTGACAATAATTGAAGTCTTCAATACTGCAATAATTCTTGAAAACATTTCGAACCGATGAAATTCCTTCCAAATTTTTAAAACAGCTTTCAATGCATTTGCTCAACCTGCTGACAAAAAAAAGATAATTCTGCGAATCTTCATCATTGTTTTTAACAATTTGAATATCTAAAAACGCATGAAAGGAATAAAGAAAACTTTAGTTTAATTATACTACCGTCATCAGTTTTACAGGTAAATTCAGCCAATTCTGCAATATTTTCTTTTACACGAGTAATACTTTTGGCATCAAAATTTGCACACGTTTCTATCATATGTTCAACAATTTGTGCAGCAGACTGTGGATTTTTTGGACAGCCGATTGATGCTGTCAATCCAACAACTTGAGGCATATCTGGTTTGATAAAAATATTTGAATCATCATATTTTTGCCGATGATATTCTAACATAAGATCTGAAAATACAAAAATTTAAATAAAGATACATTTTAGAAATCGATGATTACTAGCATAAGGATGATCTTTTACAGTATGATGAACTTCATCGAGTATTATCAATGTGAAAGCATCTAATTGCATTGGAGTTTTGCCTTCAAGTCTACAGTAATCAGCATTTATTTGATTTCTGAAATTAAAACAATCTGTACCAAATTAAAATTAGTTATAAACAAACTTACAACAATAATTGTGGAGTTAGGACTAAAATATCAACGCTTTTAACCAAAGCATCGAAATCAAGTGCTTCAGCATGCAATCCTCCATAAATTTTATCAACGGTTGCAAAATGACCCAAAAAGTTCTCAATCACAGCTTTCTGTTGTTCCACAAGCGGAACTGAAGGAACAACAAATATAACTTTAATATGTTTTCCAGCCTTTCGACGTTCAAAAATATGACTCCTGATAATATTCACAGCCACAAGCGTCTTCCCAGAACCAGTCGGAGCACAAATCAAAGTATTATCACCTTCAAGAGCTTTTTCAGATAATTCATGTTGATAATTTCGTAAATTGAAAGATGGGTCTAAAAGGAAAAATGATTAAAGGCAATATTCTCCAATAGTTCATTCAAAAGTCGAACCTGCAGTTGTTTCATACATCAAAGGCATCAAATGATGAGGAGCAATATCTCCAAAAAATATATATTTTGCATACTGGGAATGAATATCATTTCCCATAATTGAATTAATTGCAGCAGAAACATCTTGATCAGCTTCAACCACATGAATAATTCCTAAACCGGATAATTTTAAGTTAAAAAAAAATAATAATTACATAAACAACCAGCGCGATCTTCAAAAATATTCTTTTGATAAAACATTTCAAAATTTGGTATCTTTTTTTCAATGATATCTTCAGCTTCTTTACTGCAGAGATAAACGGCATTTAAAAGATGATAGGTAGCATTATCAATCATAATACAAAAAGTTCGAATCAGCAAAGAAACAGCATAATCGTAGCCTAAAATAAGTAAAAATATAAAGAATAATGATTTCCAATGTGAACTTACAAATTTCACCAGCTTTCAATCGTCGAATCACTGGATCATAGATACGGCCAAGTTCAGGAGAATATTTCTGAAGCCGGGAATAAACTTTCTCAACATCAAATACAGGACGAAGTTCATGCAAAAAGATTAGCAGTTTCCCAAAAGTTGCAAATGATTCATCTTCCCATTCATCGATACACATGCATTTGTAGAGTTCTGCATCAACTAAAAAATGAAATATAATTATCAAAAATTCCACTGCGAAATGCATACATTTCTTTAAAAAATCCATCAACGTAGAGTATAAAGCCAAACTTTTATCAGACATTTGCAGTTGTTCAAATAAATCCTTTGCAACTGTGTGATTTATATCTTTATCATCGGCATCATTATGCATCCTAACATATTTATCAATGATGGATTCTTCAAGAACTGTATGAAAATCGGTCCAATGTTTAACATTTTGATTTAATCGGTTTACAATTTCAATTTTGTAGAGATCAATAAAGTTTTGCTTTACTTTCAAAGGAAGACTATCAAGTTTATATCGAGAAAAAAATTCAGCAACCATTATTAATATAAAGCAATAATAAAAAAGACAGCGACAACTAAATTGTAAAATAGAAGTTAAATTTAAAGCTTTAAGAGGGAATTCCAAGTTAGCTAACATTTTTTAAAAAATATGGTTGGCAGAAAAAGATACATTGCCAAAAGCAAGCAAAGAAAAAATTTTGAAAACTACTGTACTTAACACAAAAAACAAAAAAATCGTTTAGTGTGTCACAGCACGTTCATAAAATCGTGAGTGCGCAACAAATTTCTGCTACCCATTTGGTTTTCTTAATATTTTAAGACATTCTGTTAATTTCTATAGTCAGTAAACATGTTGGACTAAAATATGAAAGAGGGATTTTGCGATATTTTAAGTTAGAGCGATTTACCAGCCCGATGAAGCTGTTTTTTAGAAAAGGTTTAGCTTTTGGCTTTTATTGGGCTGGTAAATCACTCTAACTTAAAATATCGCAAAATCCCTCTTTCATATTTTAGTCCAACATGTTTACTAACTGTAGAAATTAACAGAATGTCTTAAAATATTAAGACCAAATGGGTAGCAGAAATTTGTTGCGCACTCACGATTTTGCGAACGTGCTGTGGTGTATGATCAAATAAATAGATATAAAAATTTATTCAAAAAAGAAGGTATAAATAAATACAATGAAAATGAGAGAACATAGGAATTAATTTTAAAATTCCACTGCAAATTTTAATATTTAAAATAAAAAAATCAAAAGCTCAATATTTTAAAAAATTGGCTTTGTATTCTCAGAAATGATTTAATTTAATGAAATTGGAACAATAAAAAAATCAAAGAAGAATTTCGGCATACTTAATGTTATTAGCTTTACAAATTATATGATATGGTCAATGGAAAGATATTTGTCAAAAACATCCTCATATTTTTTTCAGTTGATTCGATTTTTTATTCAGTTTTTTAATACGTTTGCAAACATTTTTGACTTTTTGTTTTAAATTTTCTGCTGTCTTTTTTAAATACTTTGTAGGAAATGGAAATTTTATTGGGGGATTTTTTCGTTCCATTAAAGTTTGTTCATCCTGTGTCGCACTCCTACGAAGTCTTGAATTTGAAAAAAATGCAACAGTTTCAAGGATACTCAGAAATGTAAAACCAGTATAAAGTGAAAATGTTCCACCAATATCACCTAAATAAGTTAAAAGATTTTATTACCTAGCTAAAAAGACATACTGATAAGTTTCCATATTTCGGTTTTTTGAGTGTATATTGTCCTTAAAATTGCAATTTTGTTAATTTTAAAAATATGCCTGCAGTTAATTACGTTCGCTTTAACATTCCACGAAATGTTACAATGACGTTACCAGCTATCGAGCTAAATAATATTTTGTTTTTAAAGTTTGTTTAAAAATATAAAACTTGCTGATTTGTAAGAAGCTTTGGTAATTTATAATTTGATAATGAAGAAACATCAACAAGGTAAAAATTTGCATTCGGTTCCAGCGGCTCACAATAAATTTTTGCAACTTTTGCAGCATTAAGAGAACAAAAAGTATTGTCAAAGGTTAAATTTGTGTTTTCCTTAAAATTCATAAGTCGTTTCATCCCCATTATATGATTGTGTATATGTGCTGTTTGAAAGGATTTCTCCTTAGCAATTCAAAGCTTACTGTAACAAATTGATGATTCAAAGATACAAAAATTCTTTCGTTGCACTTAGCTTTTATAAGTTCGTTTTCATAAATATTGTCAATACAAGTTACATAATTATTAGTTGAGTATAAATTTTGATTTTGCAGAAATCCAACTTTGAATGAAAATTGTTGTTGATCTTTTGATACCTTAAAAATTTTATCATTTGCATTTTTGAAAAGAAGAAATATACTTTAAATAATTCATTTATTCGAATTACTGTAAGCGCATTTGGAATTAACGTTGTCAATGGTGGTTTCATACCAGTAAATAAGACATTATTATTGTTAACGGTATTTTTTGTTTCATTAAAAGGAATCAGAAATATCTGAAAATTGTTAAGTCAGAGTTAGAACAGTTAAAATATTTATTTATATTTATAAGCAAACCTTAGCATTTAAAGAAGCGTTATTTGGATAGTGAAATCTTAAATAAAAGTGTTTAACCGCTAAAAGTTTTTTATAGTTTTTGTTAGCTTTGTGTGTTTGCATACCCAAATGATTTATTTTAAGTTTTTGTAAATCCTTGAAATCGTAAGAAATATGAATGCAAAATCCAATTAAAGTTCTTTGAACAAAACTGTCACAATTGACAGTTTTTTCATCCATTTTAGCAATGCATGGTTGAATCAAATTTTTTGATTTTCCGAGATATTCAGGAAGTAAGGGAAATTTCGTTTGATTTATTAAGGACGGACAAATAAAAATATGTGGAAGAATGCTTGCTGAAGATTTTATGACAGATGTCGTTGTAGATAACGAATTTTGACTATATTGATTAATGATATACGATAACTGATAAACTAATAAACCTAAAATAAGTATATCAGTCATTGACTTAAACTTTTGTGGCCTCTTAAAATTGCTCAAGTCAAAGAAAGAATGCTGTTGAATCCAGCAAAATGTCAATCCCCCTTTTTTTAAATAAAGTTGAAAATCCTATTTTAATAGAATTTTTAACTTTATTTTACCTACTTAAAGCAATATTAAAAACAATAATAGCAGAAATACGAATATGGAATGGAGTTTGAACAGTAAAATATCGGAAGCCACCAATTGATGTAAAATCACAAAACTGTCCAAAAAGCTTGGAAATTCGTTTAAACTTTCGAAGAAAACTTAAATTTGCAATTACAGTAACTGTAATGCCGCCTTCAAAGTGCGTCATCCTTCCTCTCTCTTCAATGCCGTCAAACACGGACACGCCTTGCGTCGACACACTCCTTTCCAAGCTTGCCTCTGGCGACAGCCTCATTCGACTTAGCAGCAGCTGGCTTTGGCCAGTTGCTGGCGCCTTTTCCTCTTTATATTTATATTTATGTTTATGGCAAATAAAGTATTAAGTAAATAACTTATCGGGAACCACTTAGCCTATCGAACCGGGTATGCTCTTGAGATGATATTACAGGCCTGATACATCTATCATCCAAGGTGCAGAGCCACTCATAACATGGAGGACCCACCACGGCTTTGATGCCTCCAAGGTAAGTTACTTATTATTACTTTATTTGTCTCAGATTATAAAAAAATTTTTCCCTTTATTTGCCAAAATTTTTTTTTAAAATTAATAATCATTTTTTCTCATTTTAATGACTGTTTTCTTTGATTTTTGGATACATATCATTTTTTTTTCTCTTCTCACATATCATTTATATTACTGTATCCAAATTTTATTTTTTTCTCTATTTTCTTGTTTTTTCTCATTTTTTTCTTTTCACATTTTTTTCATACAGTAATTTAGTAAGGATAAATCAAAAGTAAGAGTTTTTATATTTTTAATTCATTTAATAAGTGATAAAGTCCTGTCTTATTTGAAATAGTTAAGCCAAAAATCCACAAAGTCTCCAGTGACACCTTTATCCTGACCGATCTGGATATTGGTGGAGAGATTCCACACACGATGGGGATTCTTTTTCCTTTATTTTTTCCGCAGCACGCTGCTGCCGTCACATATCTTCTCTAATCCTCAAATCCCCAATCAAAAAATGCGGCAATAATATCTACTGATTTCACTATCCCACCACCTACAGTATGCCGTCTTTGTGGTCTCTGAGAGTACAGAGAGTTATCGTGTGGCCTGTATTCATTAACCAAAAATGAATATCCAACTTAACAGGTTCTTTTCACACCCAAACTAATGATACAAAGAAGATTCAGAGTAATTCGGTCCACGCGGTGACCACAGAAATTACTACTTTTCTACTCAATTACAGTATCAAGGTCGACCTCAAAAAAACTTAATTATTAAAATAAGATTTCCTGGCCAGGAGGATAATATCATACTTTATTAAATTGTTTTCTTCCATCAAAATTCTAAAAATCTCTTATCTTCATCCTCATATCATTTTTTAAATAAAACATATCATTTTTTAAGCTCTGTTATTTTTTTGTGTCCTTTCTTTCACTTCCTTGTTCAAAAAGAAGAAGAAACAAAGCAGCTGAAGCAAATGCCAGTCTTTCTCTTCTCCAAAATCAATACGTCGCAAGCAAACCTTTTTTGGTGCCTTCTCTTTTTTTTTATTGCTCAAAATGTCCGTTGCATATCCATTAAAAGAAACCGGTGTGTTATCATTATGATGTCAAAAAATGACATAACAGAAAGCTGAAATGGAAAGCTGAAATAAATAAACTAAATGGAAAGCTGAAAAGAAAGCTGAAGAAAAGCAACGATGTAAAAGGGAACCAAAAAATGCGTCAAAGGAAAGAAAAGGGACAGCAAAAGAAAAAGAAGAGGGAACAATTTTTTTAAGCGTCGTCGCTCTCGTCCTTCTCTCTCTCTTAAAAATTGTGTTATTTTTGTTCGTCATTTTTTTCGTATAATAAAAATAAGCTTGCCAAAAGCAGAAAATAAAGCTTATTCTTTTAAAATAAATAACAATGCTTATAAAATGATTCTTTTTTAAATTAAAATTGTTTATAATTTTTCTTGTTAAATCTTTTTCTCCAAATATAAATCATACGGTATTCATTGAAAATGAAATTTTCTCGCCATAAATAATTCGTTTATTGAAAATGCTAAAATGGGACTCGCCTCAATCAACAAAAATAAATTGAATTTTAAACTAAAGGAAGTCTACTGTAGAAAAATTCTAAAGAACACCATCCAATCTTCTAAAAAATGCTAATCCTTTCCGCTCATGTGAATTCGAAATGAATTCTTCGAACATAAACAAAATTGTTTATTCAAAATTTTTCTTTTTCTTTAAAAATGTCACATACTGAGAAACTTGAAAATGCAATTTGCAATGCAAATCCTTTGAAAAGAAATTGCCGGAAAAGAATTAGTTTTGTGCTTCGTGCGTCAAACGCAATCAACCGAAAATTCCCGGAAATGTCACGAGCAAAGAATAGCTGAAAATAGAAATGTAAAGCTACAGTACCAGAAGAAAAAACTTCCTCATTCAAAAATATTAAAACTCCTCCCTTCTTCAACTTCTTAAAAGTCTCGCCATTGGATAATCGAAAGAAACCAATGAAGCTTTAGTAAACCACATAAAAATGGGAAGGGGCGGGAACAAATCTTAAATTTCAGAAAAGCATATAAATATACCCAACATAACCTCATAAAATCACCATTTATGGCCCAGAAGCAATCAACAAAGAAGCGACTAAACGAAGTTGAACGTCTACTTAGTGATCAAAAGGAACCCTTAAAAGCAACAAGACTCCGTCGACGTATATCACCACCTTACGTAAAACCAACCCACGGGAAATCACCTGAAGCAGACACGTCAACAACAGAACAAAGTACAGATAAGTTTACTGATTCTTTTAAAATTTCGCAACCCTATCCTAAACCACATACCCCACAACCTAATCGTTCTCTCACAATCAATCCTCTATCTCCCCTATCTTCCCCACTCCCTCAATCTCCCTTCTCTCCTACAGATTCCATTTATTACTCCCTCTCAGAAACTTTCAACCGTCCCCCTCTATTCTCTTCAACCCCTCGTCCTTCCAATTCACGTGATTCTTCCCCACCTCCGAACTTCAACTTTACCTATAACTCCCAAAAAGAAGATACCCTATTAGCTGAAACTGAAACCCCATCAAACCCTAAAAACCCTTCAAACCACTCGTCAATAAATCTACAAACGGCTGAAGAACCTTCCAAAGACTCCCAAATCAAAAAAGAACTTTCGGAAAACCCTGAAAATTCACAAAGAGATTCCTTTCTCGACTCCTTTAAAAATCCTTCTTGGCCAAATACTTCCTCTCTTTTCCCTATACCACAAAATTTTACTGAACTTGTCCAAAACAAACTTAAATCTCTTAGCCAATCTTTTCCTTTTTATTCAAAAAAACAAAAAACCAAAAAAACTAATTCCTTGTCTGATATATACCAAAACCCTTCGTCTGATATACCCTCTAATCCCTTGTCTGATAATCAACCAAGTATGACCGATTTTGAAAATGAACTCTTGCAATTCAAAGACTGCCCTCCTGCCCATGAGGACCAGTGTGAAGAAATTGACGTTGAACAACTGCACCGATTTACCTTAGAAGTCCGTACTCAGCTTCTCAAATCCCTTCCAAAATTCTCTGGAAACACAGCACTTGCTTGGCGGGAATATATGATGTCCTTTAACACTATTGCGAAAGCCCTTGGACTTTCATATCAAGAAGCAGCACAACTTCTTCCTGCATGTTTAGAAGGAACGGCAGCAGAAAAATTCGCCATGCTAAGACGACCTCCACAGGGCCATGTCTACAAATTCAACGATCTTGTTAATAATATCGCAAAACTTCTCTCAAAACCATTCGAAAATGAACTTGCAATGGAACAACTTAATGCAAGAAAACAAAGAAAAGAAGAAGAACTGGAAACTTACATGAAAGACATCAAACGCTTAGTCAAACTAGCCTACAATGATGGCGCAGGATATACTGAACAACAAAGAACTCGAGAAGTCGTCCGTTGGTTTATCAGAGGTCTAAAACCTGATCTCCGTGAACATATTAGTCGTATGAAGAAGCCGAATACACCAGAAGAACTTCTCACCGAAGCAATACGTGAACAAGAACTCCAAAAACAACTTGCCCGTGAACGTGCCGTAGATGCCCTTGCAATAAACTTAACACAAATGCAAATTCAAGACCGACAACAACCGGATCGTCAACGAGATGATCGTCAACAAAATTTTGGAAACAATAGCAATGAAAGATTCTCAAATCAACGTCCAAATCGTTTTGGTAACAACAGATTCAATAACAATGGAATCCAACGAAATTCAAATCGTGATACAAATTCATACCGAAACCAAAACAATCAAAGAAATGGAAATTTCCAACGCAGATTTAATGGAAATCGACAATTCCAACGCAGTCCAAATTTTGAACCTCTTGGATCCAACAGAAATCAACCTCCACAACGATCAAATTTCCGTGGTAATCAACGCCCAAGAAACAATGGCGGCGGTTACAGAATCAATGCAATTAAAGAACAAGAAGCATCAACAACATCAACACGTCCACCATCACCAGCATATTATCTCACAATTGTAACATGCTTTTGCATCATGCTCCTCTTCACTCCTGCACAAGCTTTTCAAATCTGTCACAAAAATACACCTTCAACAATCGTCGAACCTCCATCAATGATCGATTGCACAGCTCCAACAACAGCTGAAGTCCATCCAATCGAAGTAGATCTTTATGTCAAAAGAAGAATTCCTGCATCAACTGAAGCAATTTCCTGCAAAGCAATAAAAACAACAAAATGCGTCGAATCAGTCGCTTATATCTCATCAGATCTACCCCTCATCTTGAATCCAATGGAACTATCCCAGAAGAAATGCAGAAAACTCGCAAAAGAAAATCTTCATGGTAAAGAATACAGAACTCAAATAATTCCAAAACCAACACCTGGATTCTTTGGAACCTACTGTGATCAAACAACTAATTACATCATTACCAAAGGAAAAGTAGCACTCACACCTGAAGGAACACTGATCTCAGATCTCTATCATATGCATGGATGCGAAGCAACAAGCAATTACTGTGAAACCGATACAACAACACTTGTCTGGGATGAATTTAATGCAACTGATACCTGCCCATATGCTCTTGCTGGAACCTTTCAAGGTCTCCTAGCTTGGTCTGAAGAAGAACATCATCTCTCATATCTCATCTTAGATACTCTTCAAGCAGCATTTGTCTTTGATAATGAAACAATTGATAACAAAACAAAGAGCTGTCTTCCAAAAGAACACATCCATATGATGAAAAACGATGCGATCGTACATTTCAAAAGTGAAATAAAGCCGGATGAACTCAAGAAAGCTGAACGAAAGAAACGTGAAGCTGTTCAACAAGTGCATGAAGTTAATGATGATGAAGAAACCGTCCAAGAAGTACATGAAGTCAATGATGACGACGTCAAACAACCCAATACAACAAAAGATGTCGCAAAACAAACACCTGCAAAGGACTCTGCATCAAAACAATCGTCAAACAAAGGTGCAAAAGCAACTGTCACAGCACCAAAAACGACAAATCAAAATGCAACAGTCAAAACTGTTGCACAAAAACCAGTTACATTTACAACAACAACTACTACAACAACAGAATCACCTAAGACAACACCTAAAAAGTCATCAACGACATCTACAACGACTCCAAAACCTACTACGACTACAACGACACCAAAACCAACTACATCAACAACGAAAAAGCCAACAACTTCGACAAAAGCTACAACTACAACAACAAAACCGTCAACGACTACTACAATGAAACCCAATGCAACATCGACAATGCAACCGAAGCAAAATGCTGACTCATCACAACCTAAAGTCCAAACCGGAACTCAACAATGGCCCCCACAAGCAAATCCTGTCAATGATATCATCAATATTATGAATCAAACGGATCAACTAATACAGCAAGTCCGTCAAATCAATGATGATGAAGACTTCATCGAGGAAGTAATCGGAGATGAAGAACCGAAAGAACGTGGACGCCGACTTAAACAACAATATGTCGATGGACATGTCGAAATGCATGCAGAAATCGAAAATGTTCAACAAAAGGATGATGATGAAAATACTAATCAACAAGAATCATCACATCCAATACCAATTGAATCAATTGATGAATCAAATACTGCTGAAAAGGAAACAAGCAATCCTGATGTCAAGGACAACAAAACAATCGATAAGCCAAATACAACTTCAAATCAGAATGATGATCAACCAAAAACAAAATCATCACCCGACCAAGTTAAATCACTCAAATATGCAACCCATCTTAAAAGAAAAGGCGTTGACAATGATATCAATACAAAACTTCAATACTACGAAGAAAAGTCAATCGCCAGGAATAGTAAAAATTTTGCATCATTGTGGAATCAAATCTGCAACGTTCATAATAAACAAATTCAAATGGTTAAAACAATCATATCAATGGATGCAACTGCCGGTACAAGAATTTGGCTTGGCCGAAATGATATCACAGCAACATATGCTGGTCAAGCACTTGAAATCAAGAAATGTGCTCCAATTATCCCAACAGAAGTCATCTGGAATCGTCAAATCAACACCACCTGTTTCAAAGAAATTCCTGTCGTATGGAATAATCGAACTTATTTCGTCCGTGATGGATCCCAAGATCTTCTCTCTTCAAGCGAAATGATCGAATGCTCGAAGAAGCCAATATCTGTATACAAAAGTGAAAATGGAACTTGGAAATCAAATACTGGTGAAACACATGTACAGAAAATTACACATGATGTACAATGGCATGAAGATAATCATCCAATTCAATTCGATTCACCATCACCTTATCAAAATGAAGATGCTGAACTTGCCAATGAAGTCAAAATGCTATGGTCTTATACAAAGAAAATCAATAATTTGGAAATTCGGATACCTTATGAACCTCCTCAAAGAAATTATCCAACAGAATGGATCGGTAAAGCTGCTCAAACCCTCAAAGAAAAAGGAAGTCAACTCGCTGATAAAATTGAAGAAATAAATCCAATGAATTTATGGAATAAATTCACAACATTGGTAGCTGATATCAAAATCATCCTCATTACAGTACTAGCAATCTTCGGATCAGCAGTTTTATCCTTCTATCTCTATCCATGGATAAAAATCTTTGTCAATAAATGCTGGAAACTTCGAAAACAACGCGAAAAGAAGTACAAACCGATTAATGTCGTCGAAATGCAACCATTAGATCATGCAGATTCATTCAATCATATCCCACCAATATACAATATCAATGTGGAAGATGGTCATCTTCCTCACATCGAAGTGGAAATCTACAATAACAGATATGATGCTCTCCTAGATTCTGGTGCAGCATGCAGTTTAATCAGTCAAGAACTTGCTGATCAATTAAAACTTGCAATCGTCTCAACAACCAAAAATGGTAAAGCTGCAAATGGCTCAGATGTTCATTTCATCGGAAAAACTGATATTGATCTCACAATTGGAAAATCAACAGTAAATTGTCACATGTATGTCACCAAACAAGGTCATTGTCCTGCTGATATCGTCCTTGGACATGATCTCTGCCAGAAACTGGATGCTGAAATCAACTTTCGAAAGAAAGAAATCTACTTACTTGGCCAAACAATACCAATCTTTGCTCTCTTCGAAGAAGAAACTCCCAAAATGGAAAAAGCTCAAGTCGTCATCACTGAAAATACAACAATAAATCGTGGTGATAACTTCATTTATGGTTATCCAACAACTTCACTCCCTCAAAAATCAACATGGTTGGCAACTCAATCGAATCGATTTAATACTCAACACCTCATTGTTGGTGCAACACTCACATCAATCACAACAACATGTCAGAAAATCCCGATCAGAATCCTGAATACAGCAAATATCCCAATCATCCTTCATCCAGGAACTGTCATAGCCGATCTCGAACTCATTGAAGACGATACTCCACCTAAAATCGAATCATCAAATCATCCTCAACGAATTCCTGTGAATCTACTACTCGAAGACACCGAATATGTTCCTGAAGAAGCAGATATATCTCGAGATCTTCCCCTACTTCCACAACCTGGCATCGATAACATTAAATTCCTCATGGATAATCTCAACCTCGATCGATCAATGTTCTCCAACAAAGCAAAACGACAACTTCAACACATCATCCGAAAGCATGCTAAAGCTTTCGTTGGACCAGATGGAAAAATTGGATGCTACAATGGTCCTGTCCAACATTCAATCACACTCATCAACACTGATAAATTCATTGCTGAACGTCCAAGACGTATACCACCTGCTCTTCAAGAAACTGTACAACAACAAATCGAAGATATGCTTTCCCAGAAAATAATTCGTCCTTCAACAAGTCCATTCTGCTCACCCATCGTCATGGTGAAAAAAGCAGACAAGAAATCATATCGAATGGCTATCGACTACCGCAAACTGAATGCAGAAACCAAAAAGCAAAGCAACTTTCTTCCCTTGATCTCTGATATCGTCGATCAAGTAGCTGGAAAAGCCATATATTCAACATTTGATATGCAAGCCGGATTTCATCAAATTCCAATGAAAGAAGAAGATATACACAAAACAGCATTTGCCGTAGGCTCAAATTTATTTGAATTTTGTCGCATGCCTTTTGGTTTGACTTGTGCCCCAGCAACCTTCCAGAAAATCATGAATCTTTTGAAACAAGAAATTAAAGCAGTTATCCTGTGCTACCTTGATGATATCGTCATCGTCTCAGAAGATGAAATCTCTCACCTCGAAGATATCGAAGAACTACTTTCACTCTTCGAACGATACGATCTCAAACTCCGCTTGGATAAATGCTACTTCGGAATGGCTGAAATCAAATACCTTGGATTCTTGGTATCCAAGGATGGAATTCGACCTGATCCTTCCAACGTCCAGAAAGTCCAGAACTTCCAACGCCCAACAACACTCACCGAATTACGATCAGTAATAGGCGCAATCAGCTACTTCCGCAGATTCATCCCTGCCTTCGCAAAAATTATGGCTCCCTTGCACGAGCTTACCACCAAAGGTGAAAATGTCAAAGCAAATTGGAATGATCAACATGAAAAAGCATTCAAAGATGTGATTCAAAAACTCGTCGAAGCTCCTGTCCTTGCCCCACCTCAATTTGGCAAGCCATTCGAGATTGAAACAGATGCATCAAAAGAAGCTGCAGCAGCAGTTCTACTTCAACGTGACAACAACAATCAACTTCACCCTATCTCCTACTTCTCCAGAAAGATGAATAAAGCTGAACAGAATTACAGCAGCATCGAATTGGAAGCTCTTGCAGTTACATGTGCACTCAAAGAATACAGAGCTTACATCGAAGGATCTGGAACAACTATCGTCAGAACTGATAGCAGTGCTTGCTGTTCACTCATGAAATCAAAGAATCTTACTGGAAGACTTGCAAAATTCCAGTTATGCATTCAAGCTTTCGACATCAAATTTGAACACCGAGCTGGCAAGGAAAATCATCTTTGTGATTACCTATCACGTTATCCTGTCAACCTCACACTCAGAAGTGGAAAAGCAGTAGCATCATCGATCCCTCTCAAAACCGTCATCGAAGAACAGAAGAAAGATTACACCGATATCTTTGATGCTCTACGAAATAACGTCTATCCCTCTGATCCTGAACACAAAAAACGACTCGAAAATCGAATGAAGAATCTTGTCATGAAAAACACTGCTCTTTACTACTACGATGAAGAAGAAGCCGATGATCTTCGATTATTGATCCCATACAAACTCCGAAAAGCAATTTTTGATGAATTCCATTCCAATGTTCTTCAAGGATCTCATCTTGGAACATTGAAGACCCTCGACAAGATGCGCAAACGCGTATACTGGCCCAGCATGGCAACTGATGTCAAAGAACTCATCCGCAGTTGTGAAAAATGCCAGAAAATCAAAGTCAATCCCAACGAAAGAATTCCAGAACCAATTCAACCTATAAAAATTGCGGAATTTCCCTTTGATCGAATCCACATCGACATTCTTGGTCCTGTAATCAAAAGCCAAGATGGAATGAAATACATCCTCGTCATTATTGATTCTTTCTCCAAATGGCTCACTGCAATCCCGATGAAAGATCAAACAGCCAGAACAGTATCTCAAACATTCATCGATCATGTTTTAACAAAACATGGTGCCAGCAGAATCGTAGTTACCGACAATGGCAGACAATTCATCTCTACAATCTTCAAAGATCTTGCTGAAATCTATGGTTTTGAACATCACACCTCAACCCCTTATCATCAACAAGCCAACGGCCAAGTCGAGAAGCAGATGCTCACGATCAGCAATATGCTTCGCGGGTCGCTCGCTTTAAAGGGGGAGGAATGGTCCGAACTCCTTCAACAAACAATTTTTGCATACAACACTTCAATCCAAACAACAACTCGACAATCACCTTTTTATATCCTGCATGGACGTGAACCTCGACTTCCAACTGATAATGTACTCCAAATTCCGCCAAAAGGAATCTATCAAGAAGTCTCCACCTTCGTCCAAGACTTAGCAGTCAATATTCAACAAGCATGGCGCTTGGTGAAAGAAAATATGCAACAAGCATCTCAAGATTTTGCTTTCTTTGCTGATCAAAATCGTAATGCTCAAGAAAAATCATTCAGAATTGGTGATCTCGTCCTACAACAAATCAATGCTCATCCTGCTCATAAATTCACACCAAAATGGCGTGGTCCATTTCGAATCGTCCACATCCAGAAACCAAATGCAATGATCAAAGAATTATCCGAAGAAGCTCGTCCATTTAAAGTCCACTTTGATCAACTCAAACCATTCATTCAACCATACGTTTTGCCATTAAGAAGCCTCCTCAATAACATTCATGATGCCGACAACAATCTCGTCCAACCCGAAGAAGATGATCCTGAAAAGCCTGATCCTGAACCAGTCCAACAATGATCCAGACAAGCCCACAACTCCACAACTCCCTGATCCTGTACGATGCCACCCCGCTTCAAAATGAATACATTAAATACCGATTTATAAAAATAATTTATTTAAGTAATATTGTTTTAATTGTTTATTTTTGTGTCTCTTAAAATTGTATCCAAAATCATTGTAAAACTATTTTTGTAAAACAGTCTATTTATTCTTTTTCTCTCCTTTTTATCTTTATTGTGCGTCAAGCAACTTTGCCTTAGCCTAGCCTCGTCAAGCAAGCTCATCACCTTTACAACAAACCTTCATGGTCCTCACCATCCGCTACACCATATTCAACTCCGTCCCAACTTCATTCAATCAATATGACATCTCTTTCTTCAATCAATAATGTCAACAGGGACGTTGACTTTCAAGGGTGGAGGATGTAATGCCGCCTTCAAAGTGCGTCATCCTTCCTCTCTCTTCAATGCCGTCAAACACGGACACGCCTTGCGTCGACACACTCCTTTCCAAGCTTGCCTCTGGCGACAGCCTCATTCGACTTAGCAGCAGCTGGCTTTGGCCAGTTGCTGGCGCCTTTTCCTCTTTATATTTATATTTATGTTTATGGCAAATAAAGTATTAAGTAAATAACTTATCGGGAACCACTTAGCCTATCGAACCGGGTATGCTCTTGAGATGATATTACAGGCCTGATACATCTATCATCCAAGGTGCAGAGCCACTCATAACATAACCAACTTAGGCCGTTTTTGTGCCATATAAATGAAAGCAACTAAAAATGCCCATTTAAAAAAATATAGTTTTGGTACTTTCATGGAAAGCAACTAAAATATAGTTTGGCATAAATCAAAATATGGAAGTAACACTTAAATCATGGGTGGAAAAAATAAATTATAAGCTTCTAAAAATTTATGCAGAAACAAATCATTTTTGCAATGTTACTCAATTTCAAGCAGGTGATTTGTACGTCCAAATTTCAAAGAGGTAGCAGCAGTTTACTTATCCAAATCTAAATTTCACTACATAACATCAAAGTCAAACAAAAATATACAATTTAACAATTTTTTTCAAATTAAGAAAACATTCTTCGCATATATTCAAATGTGGCATTAATAATACCCCAGGATAATAAACTTCTAACAAAATTCAAATGAGCACCACGATACACTTCTTTGAATGAGCGATCTCTTTCATTCCAAAGTACCCGTAAAACATTGAAAAAGTGATCATATTTTGCACCCATATTTATTTGCATTTTAGTTTTGACAACATTTATTGGAAAGAATAATGTTGATATTGAAGCTCCTAAAACGGCACCAGAAACCTGAAACAATCAACACGAAATAAAATCATGAAATTTTTCAAAAAACTTGACTTACAAAATCTGATACAAGATGATGTGATGTTTTTTGATTCTTTGTTGAAAATTGATCTAATATTGCATATTTGAATGGATCTCGAAGTGTAAAGAATAAAACATTTGATAGAGCATTTCGAAGTAAAATAACATGAAACCCTCTATAAAATTCAAAAAATCCATGATTTGATACGGTTTTTATTGCTTCAACAGTATTACGAAATTGTCCATGATATGCATTTGATTGAAGAAGAGTTTGTACTCTTTCAAATGGTGTTAATAAAGCTTCTGTAGCACCAGCTGAAAAGATTGAATATTATTAAAAACTATGAATAATAGTTCAAAAAATAGTTCAATCAAAGTGGAATCTCAATTTAGCTACAGTATCCAAATTCAGAGAAGACACATTAACCATATCTAGATATTTACGACGTCTTCGAACACAACATTATAGGTTTTATCAATTTTTTCTTAAACGTGTAACTACATCTAATTAACGATCAATACCCAAAACGAACACCTTTCAATAATCACTTTTGAACAATCTTTTTTTTTTCACCAACAATTCTCTCGTTGTGTTCCAAGTCGGAGAATTTTTGCAACTTGCGAGCAAAAAAGTAAAAACTTGAAAATTTTTTTAAAACGCTGATTCAAATAAAAAACAAAAAAATTTAAAACCATATTTAAAGTATTATTTTTAGTAAAGGTTATCACTTTTATTTTATAGTCACAAAGAATTACCAAAATATTTTCCAATATTATTACTTTTATTTTAACTAACACAAAATTTATTTATATAAAAATTCCTACCCATCATTGCAGCTTGAGCATGACAAAATGTAAATGACGTTTTTCTTCTATCAGATTCATAAGTGCAACCAAGAATCGATTGATATTTTTCATACATTCCAAACATAATTGCTCTTGAAGTTGTTCGTTTCATTAATGGTGGTAATAATCCACGATATAATAATCCCATTCCTTCACTTTTTAACTAAAAAAAAATAAAAAATAAAATTCTTTTAATTTTGTTTTAAAAAAATTTAAACATTTAAGACAAAATTCGAACCTGTATTGCAGCTTGATTAATTCCTATAGCATAAAGTTGTTGTCGAAAGATTAGCTTATTTTGGGGATATAATATTACTGTTTCAATGCATCCTGCTGACCAGCCACAAATAAAGTCAACATGACTACCCCGTCGATGTATTGTTGAGGCATTGACTGATGACATGATTGAAACCCCTTTAAAGAAAAAGAATAAAGAAGAAAAAAAGGTTTGAAAAAAATGGAAATAAAAATTTTTTGTGGCTGAGTTTCAATAAAGTTCAAAAAACAACATTTCATAATTGCAATGTGTTGTTTAATTTTAGCGACCAAGTTGTTGTTTTTTTTTCTTTTTGTTGTTTATTTGGATGGCGGCGGCGGAGAAGTCAAGGAGGATGTAGACAAAAGGGGAATAAAGAGTGTGCTCTTTTCATTAAACAAAATTAAAACGTTAAATTTGCTTGTTAACACTATTTTTTATTGTACTGTGATAAGAAATGTGGATTGAAGTATGACGCTTTTATTTAATTACTGAATATCAGTTTATATATTTCACATGATTAATTAAGTACAAAATATAAATTTATCATAATTAATATTCGTGGAATTCGGTAATATCACTGTATTAATCTCTTTCGGCTTCGAATTAATACTCAACAATAATATAAATGGCATAAATCAAACTAAAAACATTTAAAATTAATTTTTAAAGTTATAGATACTGTACCATGACGAACTTACCCAGGAATGTAGCCTAACAGGGTCAAAAGAATACACAAAGCTAAGTGATACGTACAGCCTAATTGGAAGAATACACCGACAGGCTTAAATTTTGTAATTCGTTTATTAACCATTTAGAAGCGATTTTATGTAAAAATCGGACATTACACCGGATTTTGAAAAAAAATGAATTTCAAGTTTGAAAGCCAATTCTTCGTCCCTATACTAAATTAGATTTCAAAGTTCGCAGTATACGGTAATTGGGTGCTATCACAGAAAATTTTACTGACGTGCATAACTTTTTTTGATCTCAAATCTCATTCAATTTTCCAGTTGATTTTACATATGTAAGGGTCAAAATAAAAGAAAAAACTGAGGCTGCGGGTGTGTTTTCTCTATTTGAAGCAAAAACCTATATTACCACCATCATGTTAGGGGCAAAACTCAATGATTGCAAAAATTCTGTACAGTCCCAAAGTTTTAGTTTCATTGGACACGATTTGGAAATTTGGCATCAAGATGAAATTTCAAAATTTCGCAACATTAACTCCTTCAAAAATCAAAGTGTGTTAATTTTTCTTTAGAAATGTAAGTTTCAGTGCTTTTAAAATGTAAATTATATGCAGAAATATCATATAGAAGTATAAAACACTTCAGTACGGGATTTATTGATTTTTTGGGTCAGATCGAGATTTACTAATTTTATGGTCTATTTTCATCTTATCAAGGCATTTTGGGCTAAACCACACTTCATTTTCGTGATCTACGACCTCGATTTGTATATGTACGAAGAATTAGCTTTCGAACTTGAAATTGAATTTTTTCAAAATCCGAAAACTTACACAGTCCGAATTTTACAAGCTTTTTTGAAGCATCAACTTACTGGAATGATAACAGAACAGCACAATCTAGGGCAATCACCAGCTGTGACCGGCATAATGGTATTCTATCTAAAAGTTATTTTAATTTTTCAAATTGTATTATACACCAAACAAACAAATCACGCGCAGTTAAAGTCCAAGAAAATTTTCTTTTAAATTAAACTAAATTTACTCAAAAACAATGTGTCAGAAATGTAACGCATAAATAAATTTATGACCACAGACTTCTGGCTTGGTCCAACGAAATTGAAGAAATTTCACATTTATGTCAAAATGAAAGCAAAAAATTAAAATATATTTTGTTTCTCATGAAAAACACTAAAAACGTTTCCAAATTTTTCCAGAAACTTCTCCCCTAACAACTGCAAATAATAAAACTGCAGAAAATAATACGAGTTTTCAATTTAAAAAACAGCCTTCAATGTTTCGTTTTTTAAAAAAAGAAGATTAATCGTTGCCAGCCAGCAGGACACAAAACGACTTTGAATGCAAATAAAAGGGTTAAAACTAAAAAAATGCATGAGCAATATATGTTTTTTTTTCGGGAAATGGAAATACATTGGAAACCAAAAAAATAAACAAACAAGATATGAAAAGCAATGAAAAAGACTACTTTCCTCCTTATGTTTCCTTAAATTTAAGGCAAACAAACGTGAAAAGCGTAAGAAAGGAGTGAAAAATGTAACGCTTTTGTACACATGATTTGAATCAAAGCTTAGAAAGAAAAGCAAGAAAATGGTTGATGTTTGGTGTTCGTCCTTCTTAATGATAAACAAAGCTGATTCATTTGCATGTGGAAAATTGCTTCTTGATGACTATGAAAGGAGAAAGAAATAAGTTCAAAATGGGACCATAACTAAGAAAAAAGTAAAAATTTAGGCAAACGAATAACAATAAATATAGTATGATTTTAAATTTATCCCAACACTGTATTGACTACCTTTTGTATTAAATCGTGTGCAGTTTGCTTAAGTTTATTAACAATTAACAGTTCATTGAAAAACAAAACTACAAACAACATAAATTTACAAGACATTTTATTTAATCCGAGAGTTATAATAACTGTAACAAGTAACAACAATTTAGACGAACTTTCAGACAATATTTCAGAAGAACTTTCAAAGTTTCGAAATTCAAACGACATTTGATTGATAAAGGGATCAAAAAAATATGACGACATAAAAAACTGACTTTTTTACTCCTCCTTCCTTATCCGTTATCCGTTATACAATCCCTTTGATATTTGCACCAACTTCAAAGCGGCGTCATATTTTTAAAAGTGAATATGTTTAAAATGTATTCATAAAGAATTTAATGCTAAAAGTTACAGTGTACGAATAATGGTATATTGCTGTATATGTCAAATGCAAAAACTCCAGTACAAATTCTCCAAATATTGTCTTTGAAAATTGTATTGTTGGGCATGTTTAGTTGCATATTTTTTACTTGTAATAATTGTTTAATAATTTACAAGTTTTTTATAACCTTGTTCGTTCAAATTAATTAATAAAAATAAAACGAAAAAGAAAAGTAGCTGTATACAATAATAAAAAGTGCTACGATAACTGTTAACTTGGGTGTTCAAGGCCGTAGACAGAATTGGGGTGGGCATTTTTAATTTGGAGATAGGAAGTCTTTGATCTTTTCCCGCAAGCGACAAAAGATCAAAAGATTTTCTCAGGTTTGAGGGCAGCACGTGCCTCAAATGCCCCCTACCCTCTCTACAGCTATGTGGTTGTTAATTTAAAAAATTTTACGTGTTTCAAAGGGTTTTGAATCTGATACAAAAAATAGTGTTTATCCCCATTTTTTAACCGTTTTTTGTTGTTTTCTGATTACCAAAACATCAATAAAAATGTATTACTCTTTTTTACATGTTACAATAAATATATCCAACATGAGAATTATTTACACTTCTGAATTTTCTACTTCCCATCGCAGATTAGATATATAAAAATTTCCAAGAAAGAAGAATTTTACTTTAAATGTTAAAACCATTGTATACCTAATATTTAAACCACTCAATCACAACAAACATGTATTTTAAAAAAAACTCTGTAATTCTAGGTTATAACAGTCCCGAAAACTTTGAGCGTTCTTTTTTATGTTTTTGTTAAAAATTATGGCTTCGAAAATTGCTATCTGAAAAGTGACGTGTCTTGCAACAGGGTTGAAAGATATGTTTTCATAAATGTAACTAACATAACTCTTTATAAAAAATTTTAAAAAGATGAGAAATATTGTGGATTAATTAAGCATGCAAAAAAGTTGCACGAGTTTCATAGTTTCCCACATCCTTTAAAATTTATTAGCAATGCAAAAGCATAAAGTTATTACAAGCTATTATAATATATTTTAAGAACCAACAGTATGTCATAAATAACGTGTACAGCTTAATTAAAAATGTCTTTAAAATTTTCTAAGGCATTTTTGTGTTTTAAAATTAAAAAAGAAATTATATGTACTTTGATCGTTTTTTATATTTAGTTTTTTTCATTAACATTTGAATAAAAAATTAAACTTTCACAATTGCAGTTTTTGAAGGGAAAATACTTAGGTAAAAAACGTGGACTACAGTAAGCTTATGAAAAATCATCGTAAAACTCCGCCTTCTTTTTACTTTTTTTCAAAAAACATAAAACAAATTGTTTCTTAAATAAATTTACCATTTTTTCGCCGTAAACATTATATGTTTAAATAATTAAAACTTTATTTTTGAGCATTTTGATAAGCGCGTTTAAATAATTGAGTTTAAAATGTTTTAATTGTTGTGTTTAAGGGACTGACAAAAAATCTTTTAACGATGGCAAGCTATGAGGATTTGCGACATCTATTGTCATTGATTTATATCATTCCAACTTTGCTTTTATATTTCATTATTCTCTATGTCATCTTTTTCAGTCCAGTAAAACAAAAATTTTCGGCATCATTTTATTGGTTATTTGGTTTCTCGGCTGTCAATTACGTAATTCATACAGTATCCTATTACATTGTCTATAGGTTTAACAGTATTCCGTATTTCTATTCTTTCCAAGAGACATGGCCTGCACAAAGTCTTTTTTATCCGATTATTTACACTTTAACATATTACTCGGCTTTTGGAATTCATACTTATTGCTTGGCATTATCCTTCAACCGATTCACAATATTTTTATTTAAAACAAGTTTCAACGTTTTTTGGAACAAATATCTTAAACTAATTCTTGGTCTTTGTGTTGTAATTCCATTGATTCTTGTATGGAATTTTCCATTTCTCGGAATCAAACATGGCCTTAAAATTGGGAATGTCCTTTGGATTTCTCCATCAATTACAACATTTGCGCCTTGGTGGAACAAAAGCAGAATTCTTTTCTATGAAATTTCTTTCACTGCCATTTTATCACTGTTAATGAATTTATATGTTGTTTTTTCAATTATTAAATTACGATATTATACAAATAATACAAAACAAATTTCTCGACAAGATTCTGCAATGTTCTTTTACAGTATGCTAATATTTTTAACTGAATTATACAGCTGTATTCAGCAGGTTGGTTGATATACTTTTACTACATAAAAATATAAAAAAAGCTGCAATTTTAATTTTTAAATTTGAAATGCGTAAAAATCCTTACGTGGAATTCGTTGTACTACTTATCAATGAATTTTCTTACTGCGTTAAAGACAACGTTTTATATTTTTTTATGCAACACTTAAAATTTAAAAAATCATCCGTTGATACTATTTATTGCTTTACAGTAGCACACAAATTAAAAGCATTTGAGCTTTTAGAAATTCTTCTCCGAAAGCGGAATAATTTAATCATACTTTTAGAAAAAAACTTTCGCAATTGTTTTAATTACAAATATATTAAAACGAGAGATTAGTGAAAGTTAACAGCACGCATGATTTCATAAATCATTTTCTATGCTACAACAAAAAAAATTAGAAAATTGTAAAAATTAACAATTTATTTTTATAAACTAAACAGATTAAAAATTAAAGATAATATTAACATGCAATTACTACTGTAAATACTTTTAAGATTAATCCTAAGAATGAAAATGTCGCCTAAAAATTTGTGTTATTTTTTTTCAAAAAAGACAATAGGATAATTCTCTTATTATATATCAAATATCAAAATTATTAATCATTTCAGTACTTACTTGAATTGAATACAGCTTTATTTTTGGATTATGTTTTGAGCACACAGTTTATTATTGCGGATATCAGCACACTGGCACCTGCATGGTTTGTATTTTTTATCAACAAGGATTTAAGAAAAGAGATTTTGAACTTGGTTATAAATCCAAGAAAACAAAATGTTGTTGCCATTACCAACACTATAATTCCTCGTAGTACTTTTATTAAAGTTTAATTCATGATTTTTATTTAACTTAATTAAAGTTTTCTTTCTTTTGTAAAAATGTAATGTTGATACGGGATTGTTCAGGAATCACGTGATCATGAGGGAGGGGCCATCCGGCTTTGATGTTGTCGGAAAAAAGCTTTGATCTTTGGTCAAGGAGGGGTCAAAAATTATGATTTTTTGGTCACGTGATTTCTGGATAATCCCTAAGCTTGCATAAACTATTATGATATTTTTTAAAACTTTATTACAAAAGGCATTAAAAGAACCAAACAACAAACATTTAAACATCGCATAAATTTTTCTTAACAAAATTGATTGAGTTATTCTTGTTCAGGGATTAACGAACTCATGTAAAATAAATACTCCAAGTTTGAATGTTTTACACTAATAATAATTTGATTGAGATCAGATACGCCTAAAAAACTCATCTTGTCAACCAAAAAATAAAGAATATATATTACTTACGAATACTGAAACGTTTTGCATCTTGTGGAAGACATCCAAGGAAATTATGAATATTAATAACTCGTACTCGAAAAACATCAGATTCTTCAGCACCTTCAATTTCATCCAAAACAACAAGCTCATCAAAGATAATATTGTATTCGGCTCGAGATTCTGTTTCAGCACGGATATGTAGTTCGCCATCAGGGAAAAGCTGCATTTCCTAAAAAATAAAAATATTGACAGTAAGACATTTTTAAAATACAAATCGTTAATATTGAAGAAAATTTTAGAAGATGAGTCTTCAATAAAATCTCCATTTTACAATATTGTTTAAGAAACACTTACCACAGTTTCAATACCCAATTCATATAAAGTTCCAATGATTTCCTTGAATGAATCTATTTGTTTGATACTTAATCCAACAATCGGTGGATTAACGGTTGGTGTCCAAAAATCAACCACATCACTTGATTTACATATGCTAACAGGAATAAATTTAGAAAGTTCGTCATCCAACGCTACTTCTGCCTTCAAAGTTGGTTGTGTATCACGCTTGATAAGCTTTAGACGAACTTTCTCGACATTGTTTTGAACAACTTTCGCAAAATCTGATCCAGCCATAGTCATTATAATGTAATTTTTTTCCGTTGAAATACCTTCCATTTTGTAAGACGAAAAAATTTCTGCCTAAATAAATTAACTTTTTCTATATATAGATAAAAAGAAAAAGGAACTACTAACCTCAAG
This sequence comes from Panagrolaimus sp. LJ2414, assembly GCA_024447195.1. Lineage (NCBI taxonomy): Eukaryota > Metazoa > Nematoda > Chromadorea > Rhabditida > Panagrolaimidae > Panagrolaimus > Panagrolaimus sp. LJ2414. The sequence goes on from JAMRXY010000042.1 coordinate 765,327, forward strand.
CAATCGAATTTCCATAAAGTATCCTGAATGACGCATCGGTGTTTTACAAACAAAATAAACTGCATCAGGAAATATTTTAAGTGCAATTCTTTCATTTTCTGAGAAACGAGTTGCACTTGTTGTAGCTTCTAAAATGGTTGAAGCAACATTTCATAAATTAATAATAAAACAAAAACATACGTAAAAGATCTTCAAATGATTTAGGATCATCGATAAGAGATGAGAATCGCATTTTTGAAATAAAATTTCTAAAAAAGCAACATTAATATTAATGAACAATATGTTTAAAATCCACGAAAGCAAGTAAGAAACCCATTAAATTTAAAATCGCTTGTAAGAAATGGAAGAAAATCAAAAAAAAAGAGAAGAAAAAAGGGCATTGTCCAGGAAGAAGAAAAAAAACGAAAAACAGAAACAGCAGAGAATTCTCGAGAAAAGAGAGAAAAGAAGAGTATTTCTTTGCATCTTTTTCCTTTAAAAAAACACAGAGACCAAGGCTGTCCGGAATTCGGCTAATTTTTGGCATTCCGGATCGTAATTTTTTTTCCGGACAGCCTTGACAGCGACGCCTTTTTTTCAAAAACTTTTGTTAAAAAACGATGTAGTTAATAAAATTTAAATGCCGCAAACATCGAGTTTACAACAGGTATACTGCGATAGTGTAACTGTAGTAAATAAATTTGAATTAGAGCTTTGTAAACAACAATATAAAGGAATTTAGAAATATTCTTCATTGTAAAACTTAATAATTACATGTATATTCAAACAACTTTGATAAAATAACAATAAAAGATTCAAAACTCAATCGCTCTAGAAGGACCAATATAACTTTCAACTAATCTTTGTTTATCTTTTATAGCTTTAAAATTTTTTTCTTCGGTAAATGTCCTATCATACTCAAATCTATATGTTCCAAGATGTACATTCCGTGTGTTCCCCCATTCATCTGGACCAATTAAAGAAAAGAATTTTTCACCAGATGGTTTCTGCCATAAATAATAAATTTTTCCAGGAATCTTCTGAACGTTACAAGAAACATTATGTAAATCATGATCTTCTTTTGCTTTCTCGAGAATTGATCGAGCTTGCTAAAAATTTTTTAAAAAGCTTAAAATATCAAGCAAGGTTCTCAAAAGCTTTTCTATCACTAATATAAAATCTCACTCACATCTTCTAATGCTTTCATTTGCTCAGCGATAACTGTTAACTTTGACATTGTATTTTGTGTAACAAATTCCTTAGATGTTTGAATTGAATGAGCCAGAGACACGAGATCTTCTGGATGGTACTGTTTATGAACTTTTTTAAGCGAAACAATGTTCGATTCTTGAGAAGGTGTTACAAGATTTGCTGAAACTGAATACATATTTAAAAGTCTAAAAGATGAAACGAACGAAACCTTGCAGTTTGTTGGTCATAGATGTTTCAGTGGCCATGATAACAGTGTAAAAAATATGATAAAAAAGAGATAAATTTAATCTGACAATCTTAAAATTCAAAGTATGGAAATTTCCATGATGGCTTTTTTGTAAAATTAATAAACTGCTTTCGCTTTAAGAAAATGTTATGCATTTAGATAAAAATGAATTTTTAATCATGTCAATCAAACAACTCTTTAATCAAACAACATGAATTTATGATCTCTGAGACAAAAGAATTAAACCACAATTACAGAGTATCAATATTTTAAATGGAAACAACTCGACAGAAAAACATTTATAAACACCGGCGATAATATGCTTGAAGGATTTCTTCGTCGCCTGAAGATGAGGCTAAATCTTCCAAAACCTCTTTTCTTCTTTTCTCCATTTCTTCTTGTTCTTTTTGTTCGCGGCGTTTCTTTTCAGCCTTTTCTTTCTTTTGCTGTTCGGCAATTTCTCTTTCACTTTTTCTTTGAGCTTCTAATTTACGTCGCAAATTATCCAAACTACGGTAGTAGCTGGTGGATGTTGAGCTTTTGAATTTTTTAACATTTGTCTTAGAACTGCTTGGACGATCCTTTTCTTGTACAGATGAACGACTAAGATTTGGATTTGGACGGAAATGCTGAGAATCACGACGAACATTAAGCAATTTATCCTGTAAAAGATATAACATTGACTTCATGTGTATCAAAAAAAATTTCGCAATAACTTTAAAAATTTGATTAAACCGAACTATTTTACAGTATTTTTAAAACTTGCTTTTGGTTTTTGTTCAGCAGTTTCTGTTAAACCTGCAGTCACACCGGCGCGAATTTCTTTGCTTTCTTTTGCAGGAACAGCTTTCAAGGTTCTGATAACACGGCCAGATTCACTTTCTGTATCTTCTTTCTTGGTAACAAGATTTAAAGATTCTGCAGCTGCAGTCCGATCACTTGGTTTCTTATCCTTTTTATCACGAGTTGAGGAATTGGATTTAGCATTAAGTTGACGTTCTCGAACACTTCTAGCATGTTTCTTTTCCCATTTTTTTGTGTAAAAAAGATAAATTCCCATCTTAGAACCTTGAGTAACAAAATTTTCAAATGGTTCCCAGGTGCTCTGAAAATTACAAAATTGTACATAGAATTTAAAATTTACAGAAGTTGACGAACCTCTTCAAAACCTTCCCATTTTATATTAAATTCTAGCTTGCCTTTTTTTACCCGTTCTTCCAGAACCTTTTCAAGAACAAAATATTGTTCGTTATCAGCCTTAAAAGTTTCATCATCGGTATCTGAAGAAACATCGTCAAAGGTGTCTTCATAAGATGCAAATTTAAGGATTTCTTTAAGCTTTTTCTTTGCAGTTTCAATATCGTCTTCTTCAATCGGCGGTTGAAAATGTCGAGCCCGAAACATGATTCACTAAAAAAGCTTAACTGTTAAAAAACACTATAAATTTACTTTGATTCAAACAAACGCAATAATTACGCGCAATGGTACAATGTATTTGAAAAACTTCAACCCTTTTTCCGTCTTTTTTTCTTAGCTGGGTCAAGAAGTATCCAAGTTATACAAAATTTTATTCTTTTCATGATTATTTTTTTGCTTTCTCTCCTTAATTCCATTGTTCATTCTCTTTTCTTATTTGGATGTTTTGCCAAATTTCAAAGCAGAGTAACCTTTTAGCCTAATTTATCTATCTCATTTAAGACAAAACACGAAAAGAAAAAAAGTTATTGTATTTATTATTTGGAGAAACTATATTATAGCTTACAGGGGACACTATAGACATGTCCCGCCGCTTTTTGAACTGAACGGGACTTATCCCATCACATAGCCCTAGGCCAGTTATACATAACCCCAAAATATTTCCGTTGAATGTCCTTCCTATATGCAAATTTGTGAAAATGAAGTTCGACAAAAGTGCGTGAAAGGGGTTATAGAAAAATTGTGAACCCGGGGATTGTGGATTTTTCGAACTTCAATTACATAAATTAGCACAATAAAAGGCCATTCCCCGGAGATATTTTGGGGTTATGCATAACTGACCTAGGGATATCTAATGGGATAAGTCCGTTCAAAAAGCGGCGGGCCAGGTTGATAACTTTCCTCGTTAAATGTTTTTCTTTCAAATAATAATTGTAACTCCTCTTTACGTCATTATATTTTAGATTGATTTTATATCTTATATTGCAAGATATGATTCATATCAAAATAAGTAAGCTTTGAACATTGAGTATATAAATTGTACAAGCAAAATGCAAAAAAAGACAAAAGCGGAGGGCGAAAAGTTTATACCAACTCTAAACGATCAGTTGATCAAAGGACTATCATAAAAAATAAATTCCGATTGTAAAAAAAACGGCGAGATTTTATTTGTTTTCGAAATAACTGCAGACAAATATCTGAAAAAACGCTCCCTTTTTTCGAACATTTTTTAAAAAATCTATTGCATCATTCTTATTTTTATTATCGATTGAAACATGTGCACATTTGAAACCATTTTTGTTTTTTTTTTTTTTTTAAAGTTTAAATTTTTTTTCAAATTATACAGAAAATCAAAATATAATGAAAATTAGAATTAAAATTTGTAATAGGGTGAATAAAAAACCTTCTACATTAGAATCTACAAATTTTAAATCTTTAAAACCTTCAGTTGGCATTTTGATTATTTACTTTGTTAACAATTGGCATTTTTGATTATTTACTTTGCTAACAAATCACTAATATGTATCATTGTGAAACGTTCTTAAAAATTTAATTAAAAACTTTTTATCTATTCATAAGCTACTTTAAAAAGTTAAAAATTTAAAAAAGAATTTTGCAAGTAGCACCTTGTCCCATCATATTATTGTTCTTCGATAACTTCTCAACATTTGATAAGTATGTTAACAAATTTAAATACATTTAAGTAGGGGAAGTTAAGATAAAATGTTTATTTTCATTCTTGTTTTTTGCAGAAAGAATTCTTCAGAAGATTGACAGCCAAATTTTTAAAAAGATGCAGCATTTGACGTTAAATTCATATGGATTATTTTTCTGATCGGCCACTTCCAAACAAGCAATTTGTTTTGTTTTTGTTTTATCGTAAACAGCAGTAAAAGTTTCTCGAAAGAATGTGAAACATCGTCAGTGGTTTTTTCCAGCTGCGAAAAAATGCATATTTTTCCTGCTTTGAAGCTTCAGGAATCAAAAACTATTAAAGTTACAGTTCTAGAATTCCAACAGCTTTGTTACAGTTGGTTGTTAGAGCTATGAAAAGGAACGTTGTAATTCTTTTTCACAACTCTAGACTAAGTTTGTACCAAACGAAATTGTATCAGATTTTTTCATTTTGAATTTTTTATTGCATTAAAAGCTTTGCCTCCATAACTTTGCACCACCCTGGTTAATACCAATTTTTTTAAAACTTTTTTGGTCCTTGTTGACAATGTGTAGATAAATATTTCTAACACAAATTTTGTTACATTAAATTTTTAATAGTCGTGCATACAATATGACACAATTGTCGAAAAAATAGCATATTAAGAGTGTTGATAAAAATTTCTATACCTCTTGAGAGGCCTCTCTCAACTAGCCAACGGGGAAACAATAATTAAAAATTATAACAAATACGGCTGTTGCATTGTTAGACGGGAGAAGAGATTAAAGGTTGCAGACGGGATTGGCTTACTGTAAGACGGGAAAGGAGATTAAAGAGTAGATCCAGGACCGGCTGTAAGACGGGAAGCGAGATTAATTTTTTTCAGTGGGACAACTACAGCCATCGCTCTTTAAATAAAAACATTCAGCTGTCCCCCTTTTGTATATTTCGGGGCTTGACTTAAACAAACTTATATTAATGCATTTAAAAAAGGGATTTGTGGGTAATCAATTAAAAATTATTTCTTGATTAAAACACAACAGTTTGAATAACTCACAATATAAAATTAGTTTCATGGGCTATAGCCTAATTAAAAATCTTTTTTTTAGGAAAAAAGTAATAGGGTATTATTAAATTTTTCACATTTCAGTAATCATTTTAAAAAGACTTCAAAAAATCTGTTTGAGGGTTCGAAGTTGGTCTTTTGAGGATCGCGGAGTTGCGATCCTCAAAAGGGCCGCCTTTTATTTATTGCAGAGGGCGATGGCTGTAGTTGTCCCACTGAAAAAAATTAATCTCGCTTCCCGTCTTACAGCCGGTCCTGGATCTACTCTTTAATCTCCTTTCCCGTCTTACAGTAAGCCAATCCCGTCTGCAACCTTTAATCTCTTCTCCCGTCTAACAATGCAACAGCCGTATTTGTTATAATTTTTAATTATTGTTTCCCCGTTGGCTAGTCTCCTGAGCCGTCTGCTGTAAGGTAAAGTTTACGATTTATAAGAACTAAGAATATGATCAAGTTATTTTTGATATTATTGATAGCTTGTTGTTATTTCTTGAGGAAAATGGAGACTTTATAAATTTTAAGTAATTATTTCTAATATTAAAAAATAGAAAAATCAATTTATTAAGATAATTCTGGTTTAACAAATATGATACAATAGTTACAGTAATTTTGTTTTTTACAGTTGTTTTGCATTTTACATATATCATGATTGTAAGCTGATCTACCCGAATATTTTTTTACTATTGTCAATATGCAAATCCCTTAAATATTTACTTTAAAAATGCTTAAATTGTTATTTACTCTTAATCAAATATAATTTTTCAATTAAAATTTCAAATACCAATAATATGGTTGAAATTTTTTTTCTTCTTCCCTTCCTCCTCCAACCCAATGACACTCTTAACACATAACAAGCAAATCGGCAAGAGGGCATAAGCCCCGGCCCTTCGGGCCGGGCCTTATTTCCCTCTTGCCTTTAACTCACTCACTCACTCAAATAACAAATGACACGCAAAACCCGAAAGGAACACAAATTTAGCTCATCATTATGGACAGTTAAATATGTGCGTGCGTATAATCTCGTTCTTCACACAAAAAATCTCGAAACCCCGCAAAACCCCGTTTTTTAAATGAAAAAGTGGTCCCCTGGGGTCAAAAATCAAGATATATCAGTAAACCCAGTGTCGACTCATATGTAACTAATTATGGGCTATCGATTCCAATACTTACCTAAACTCGTACTTGACAAAAAATCTCGAAACCCCGCAAAACCCCGTTTTTTAAAAGAAAATGGGTTCCCCTGGGGTTAAAAATGAAGATATACAACTGAAACCGGTCTCGATTCATATGTAACTAATTACGGGCTATCGATTCCAATACTTACCTAAACTCGTACTTGACAAAAAATCTCGAAACCCCGCAAAACCCCGTTTTTTAAAAGAAAATGGGTTCCCCTGGGGTTAAAAATGAAGATATACAACTGAAACCGGTCTCGATTCATATGTAACTAATTACGGGCTATCGATTCCAATACTTATCTAAACTCGTACTTGACAAAAAATCTCGAAACCCCGCAAAACCCCGTTTTTTAAATGAAAAAGTGGTCCCCTGGAGTCAAAAATCAAGATATATCAGTAAACCCAGTGTCGACTCATATGTAACTAATTACGGGCTATCGATTCCAATACTTACCTAAACTCGTACTTGACAAAAAATCTCGAAACCCCGCAAAACCCCGTTTTTTAATAGAAAAAGTGGTCCCCTGGGGACAAAAATGAAGATGTACAACTGAAACCGGTGTCGATTCATATGTAACTAATTACGGGCTATCAATTCCAATACTTATCTAAACTCGTACTTGACAAAAAATCTCGAAACCCCGCAAAACCCCGTTTTTTAAAAGAAAAAGTGGTCCCCTGGGGTCAAAAATGAATCGTTCGGGACAAACCAAAAGTCGTTTAGTACTATTTGGACCATGCCCGATTCATTCCGATATCTCTTAAAAGTCCCCCATACCGGGAACGCCGAAATCCAGGTTCGTTTTTTCGTTTTCGGGGCATATCTCGGGTCCCAGGGGGCATGGGGGGTCAAAACAAAAAAATTATCAAATGCGATTTTTTTCTCAACATACCTGCCAAATTTCATAGCTCTACGATTAAAACTAACGAAAATCGATTTTTAGGGGTAGAAAGGTAGGGAAGTTGAGTCGTAAACAGCCGCAGCGCGCCCCTTCGGGGCGCGCTGCGTCTGGTATTAATCACTGAAAAACGTTTGGTAGAATAAGAAACAGTTTGCGGAACGAGAATTCTGCATCATCATTGTATTGAATGTGACATGCAAAATTTTTTTAAAGTGAATTACGGAAAGATAAAAAAAGTGATTCAAAAAACTTCAAAATTGTTAAAAGATTTAGTAAATACAGTCAACCCTCCTTATTACTTCCATCTTCTTCAATCCCTTCAATCAAAATTATGAAGGAACTGAACCGCGTTATTACGTACTTTTTTGAGGGTCACGTGAAAAAAGTTAAATAGAAGTACGACTTTATATGATAAAAAATACAAGAAAAATAATATTAATTCTCAAAGCCTATATAATTTTGACGACGATTTCTTCAAGTTTTAAATATTCGAAAAAACCGCATTTTTTGGCGTTTTGTCAATTAAAGATTAAATGAATCAAAAATTTTAAAAAAATCATTTGCATGCAAGTATAAATTATAATTTTACAGTATTATTATTTATAGATATTGTTTTTAATGATTACAGCAGTTTTTCTGAATAAAAGCATGTCTTTGTCGAATTCGGTTCGTATTTAATTATGCAAATTGTATTTTCATATGTTGTTTTTAGTTAGAATTAAGCAACTTACATACATCTTTTCCAAATAAATCAGCGATCAAGCAGGAAAGCGTGGACTCAGAATATGCCAATGTTAAGAGCGAATTTTCTATTTATAATGATGAAGCAAGCACTTCGAATGCGGATGTTGAAAATCCTGTCCTATCTAATGAAAGTAATGCAAGCCTTGCAAGGTAAAAGTTTTTTGATCTGTTTTACTTTGTATGTGTTACCATTTTTAGAAAAAAGAAAGCCATCAAGAATGAAGTTATTGAAACCTGGTCAACACAATATGGTGAAACTGATGAACCCGCAATCAAAAGAATGAAATTACCTCCATATGTTGCTTCTTTACCTCCAACAATTGTTTATCTTCAAAATGATGTTAAAAAATCTCAGCAATCATCTCCATTGCGTCGAAATTATATCCCATCATCCGTTAACGCTTTAAAGCCCGATAGATATGAAATTGTTCACGTCCGTTCTGTCGGGGCTTATCCAATAATTTTTTGTTCCAAGGATAAGACTTTATGTTATGGATTTTCTCTACCAACTGAAAGTACATGCACTTGCTTAGGATGTATTGAAGCTATTCAAAAGGTAATTAATTATTTTTAACGTGATATTTCTCTTATTTAAGTTATATTTTTAGTATGCCGCAAAACTGGGAAACGCAAAACCTGCAACAATTTCTATGATTAAAAATGCACATGGTCAAATTAATATTTCATTGAAGAATGTTCACCATAATTGTAAGCCGCAAAAATATTCTGAAGTACTTTCATTTGTTCGAAATTATAGGTAAGCGCTTGTGATAAATATTAGTGACTGTTTGAATATTATTTTAGGCCAAAAACTTTACCTTCAACAAGAATTGTCACATCTTCTTATTATCAAATTCAAATTTTATTAAATGGCAAAAAACGTTTAACAATTTTTGATAAATTTGATCAGTCAAAATGTTATAATTATTTTAATTGTGGTACCACAAATCACTTTATCTGTCTCGGCTGTCAAAAGAAAAAGAAATCAATTTCTGCTACAATTTGTTTGGATGATAATGGTGAAGAATATGTTCATGCAAAAACTGATCATCTTTGTCAACCTCTTAAATATGAAGAATACAAAACTCTCAAAATATTGGATTTTGAAGTTTGCTCAAATGATACTGGTGAATCTCAGTTAATTGTTTTTGATTCAAATGATCGAAAATTATGCCGTAGATACTCATGGAATCCAAAAAAAATGTGTTATTTTTGTCCTGCATGTACGCGAGCTGCAACATGGATTTTGGCAAAAGTTTGTGAAGATGAAAGTGGTGTGAAATTTGTTGAAGTCGAAGCAGTTTCTCACGTTTGTTCACCTGTCGAATATGTTGGAAGAATCAAATCATCTGACTTTGAACTTCGTGTATCTGAGAATGGTCGACCGAAAATAATCCAATTTTATCAAAATGATAAAAGCCAATGTTACCGGCTATCATACTGTAAAAATGATAAAAGCTATTCCTGTCCAGCCTGTCGATTCAGAAAAAAACGTGTTACAACGAAAATTTGGAAAGATGAAAATGGTGAAGAATTTATTCAACCAACAAGCACACATGTATGCAATCCTATCCCGCTGAATAATTAATTTACGAATATTATATGTATCTTTTGTTAGTCATGTTTTAAACTGTATATTATGCTAATAAATTACTTCAAAGAACCAAAATATTTGTTTTTAATTATTATTTCTTATTTTTTTATTTCTTATTTTTGAATACAACATTATTTTATATCGCACACAAAGTATTTGTGTTTTTTAATGTGGCAGAACACCTGGCCAAATATCAACGCAAAAACATTTTTAACAACTTGATAGCAGAGCAGTTTTGTGTAAATGCTTTAACATGATAATTTAATGTCTTCTAATTTCTTAATTTTTATATATAATATATTAAACTTGATTTTCAATTAATTTTAACTTCAAAATAATTATTGCTAAACTACAGAATCTTTTTAATGATTACCTTCGAATAATTTTTAGTTTATTACTTAAAAAAAGCGCGCGTTTTCTTGTTTGTAAATTTTAATAATTACACGTGCATTTTTGTATAACTCTTTCCCTCCCAAATATTTCTCAAAACATTTTCCTATTTTAGCTTTTTTTCACATTTCCCACCTTAAAATACAAAGATGAACTTTGATCGAATCAAACTCCTTAATTCCGTTTCAAAAATAAAATCCAGATCGATGATAATGAAATTAAGTCCAGAAGAACTTTTATTTCTTTCTCAAATCTTTCATGCTTTTGTAAAATCAAAGTATCCTGTCCAGGACTTTTATCGCGACCGCCTTAAAGAATATGAACCAATTATTATCAAATGTGTAGAACATTTAAATCTGCTCGAAAATTATCTCATCATGTCCCATTAAATGTTTTTGGAAGTATTTGTCGATGGGGAGCCAAATATTACAATAATTCTGAAGAAGATTATAAAGTTATAAAAGTTCCAAAAAAGAAAAAAGCTAATAAATTTGTTCAGCCATCTCCAGCGACAATCAAAAATGAGTTAAAACCATTGCCCGCAGAAATACATTTGTCATTTCCACCAGAATGGTGTTCCTCACAATCTATCATTAGTTCAAACATTAAACAAGAAGAACTCTCTTCATTTACCGTTAAAAATGAAACTGCTTCAGAAGAATAAACATTGATTTTTGTATAAAACTTTTGCTATTTAACTTTTGCCATACTTTATTAATGCAGCAATAACATCATAATTAATTTTTGTTAATGTTTCTTTTTGATTTATATTGTTAAATTTCATCTGTTCATTTTTGGTAAAATAAAAAAAAGATAAATTTTTCAATCAAAATGATTTCTCCATAGAAATTGAAATTAATAGCATAATGTGGTTTGGTGAAAAATAGTTCGTTAACCGATGATCGGTTTCCTACAGTTACTGTAACCTATAAAGGAGCGAGGTGTGCATTGAATTTTTTGTTGGTAATAAAACATTTATTTTTACATCATAACATTGATACTAAACAAAGAAAAGTTTTTTAAACGCAATAAACAAATCAGAAAATTCTATAAATAAAAGACATATAATGAATTTTGAAAGCTTTCTTAAAATTCATCATGCGTATATCTAATAGCATCATCAGCAGAAAGGCTATCATGAATTGGCTTGAAAAATGCCGTTGCGATAAGGCGAATTCTTTTGTCATCATGTTTTTGTAGGCGTTCAAAAATAGCAAGCCCTCCAGAATTTATTATTTGTTTGGTAATTACGGCATGGGTATGATAATTTACATCTTTTTTGAAAATTTCATTAATAACCATTAAAATTAGTCGAATATTTATGACATCTTCACTTTTTTCTAGTTGAGCTAGGAATTTGCATAAATTGTAAACAACATTCATATGAATTAATTTAATGGTATGATTAGCATTGCCGTAATCAACGATACTATCAATGCCAACAAGAGAATTAATTTGGGTTTCGATCGTATCATTAATTAATCCAGAAACAAGTGCAGGAACAAGTTCTGCATCGTAAACATTTTGAATAAATTCATGATGACGGCTGATAAATGTGTTTAAAAAGAAAATTGCAACTTTGTTATTAGTTTTCACATGATCCTTCAAAAGCTGTAGAATTCCATTATCTACAAGATATTGAACTTGATCTCTGGTTCCAAAAGTGCTGTCAAGGCAGGTTCGAAGAGCACCGGCTTTAATTTTTGGATTATCATGGGATAAATATTCAATAACAGAATTAACAATTCCATAATCAATAAGAATTTGAATATTTGTGGAACTCTTAAAAGCAAATGCACCAAGTCCCCAAAATATATCGGTAAGAATGAATACATCGTCATACTCAAGAAGCTTTGACGAAATGACCAAAAGTTTTTTCCTCTCATTGGAAGACACAGATAAATCATCGTGCTTCAAAATATTCATTATAACCCATGCAATATGACGAACAGTTTTGATTTTAGAATTTGGTGAAATAATTTTTGTAAGTGGTTCGATAATTCCTTGTTGAATACAGTAATCCCTTAGATCTGGGCTACTTCCAATAATATTTCCAAGTCCCAAAATTACTTGTTCTTGTAAATCAATGTCGGTGGATTCAAGAAGTTTTATCAAAATTGGAACTGCATCTTCTTCTACAACTAAATTTACAAAATCCGGTGATAATCGAGTAAGACTTCTCAAAATCCATGCAGATGCAAATTGTTCATTTGATGGTCTTAAATAATGATTTGTACAAAAGTTTTAAAAATTTTAAAATATTACTGTTTTAAAATTCTAATCATTTTTGGAATGAATGTACTTAATTCTTGAGGGGATACTTCTTCAGCAGAAATTATTCGTGCAATTAAAGCTGTTTCTGGATCATGTGTTTTTTGACGTAAAACACCGTCATTATGAAGTTTTTCAATTTCTGATGGAGCATTTGCATAATCACTAATTTCTTCACAATACTTTAAAATTCAAAAAATACTGTATGAATTTACTTAATCGGGAACAAACCTCTCGAAGGAATTCACATTCAGGATTAATGTGACATCTTCCGGTTGCAAGTGTGCCATAAATATAATAATATGCATCTTTGCCACAACTTTCTTGTGTTTTTTGTGAACAAACATTGATAGTTTCTTGCAAAACATCACAGGTACAATTTGAAATGAAACAGCTTTTCATCTTTGTTAACAGACAAGGAAATACCTTTTTACCAGCTAAAAAAACAAAATTAATATGCTGGATAAACAAGATCTAAGAAATTCTAACCTTCGTGACCTTTTCCACAAATAAAATTTAAATGCCAATAATTTGAAGCCATTTCAGCCCCATCTTCTTGTGATTGGGTATATTTTGTGAAGCCATTTGTATTCGCACAATGATTTATTACCGATTGTCCCATGCATTGTTGTGATTGCCAAAAATCTTTGCATGTTTTTTCAACATCCGCCCATTGCGTAAACGGCTTTTTCGCAAATTCAGAATGTGAATATTCAACAAAGCAAGTAATAAATGTCTGAAATTTTAAATTTTCATAAAACAACAATAAAGTTAATGAAACTGAAAGAATTATTATCATTTTTTCCAAAAATTCTTTCTCTGTTAAATTTGAAATCTTAAAATTTTTATTTTTTGAAATCCGTGTTTCAGATGGAGTTTTTACGGGTGAAATTTTAGAAATTCGAGAAGGCAAAATTACTGTATTCAATTCAGAATTATTTCGTCTATAAAAACTTACATAAAATTGAGAAGGTGAGCAACCACAAAAAGCTTCCTTTGTTAAAATTGTTGTTAGAAGAAGAAAAAGAAGAGTAAATTTATTTTTGGCCATTTCTCAAAAAAAGTAATGCCCAAAATAAAATGCTTTCAATTAAATGTGAAACTGGTATTTTTTTAATCAAAAGAAATCTTTTGACAGGTTTATTTCCATTCAATTTTTATCAGTCAGACATTTTTTTCATTTCAAGTATACAACAATGAAACATTTGAAATGTTGCGAGTCGAAACTGCAGTTGTCTTTTTTCATTTCTTTTCTTTCTCAGTGGCTGTGTTTTTTTAGTCTAACATTTTTTATATGCGTATAAAGTCAGAGAACGAAAAACATCTAGAAAGTAACATAACCGGCAAAGAATAAAAATGTTTGAATAAAAACATCTGTGTGCACTTTTTTGTTTTTTTTTTTTGCTTTCTTCACGGCAAGAGAGGGTCTTGATAGTTTAGACAGCAGCAAAAATGAAAAGTTGCAAAAAAAGTATAAAGTGAACTTTTGAAATTGAAACTTTTTTTTGCAACAAAAATTAATTACGTTTGTGTGTGGTTGTGACATAATACGATATACAAGATCCGACATTACCAAATATGTTAAAAAATTTCGCAACATTGATTACTTTTTGGATAAAGGCCTAAGTTATCCTAACAAACTATTATCACTTCCTCAAAAACAAATACACATTTTTTCTTCCTCCTTTTTTTCTTTTTTTGAATGTTAGCATTATTATCCTTAAAAAGTCGAAACACAAATAGCATCTATTTATTATTGTTTTTTTTATTACATATGATTCATTTTGTCATTTTTTTGAGACATGCTTTTTCGTCATAAACAAACCCTTTTTTGCATTATCAGTGTTTTCAACATCATTTTATGCACATTTTTGATCAGAAAAAAAATTCTTTAAAACAAAATTTTGTTATATTGTTAGTTTCCACTTTTTAACATTATATTTATTTGTTTTAAAATGTTTAAAATTTTGTTATTTTTTATCAATTTAGTATTGCTAGCAGCAGGACAAAGATTAATTGATTGTGGTTTTAATGAAAGTATAACATTAAATGCGGGAGAATGGTTCAGATATGAATCTGTGGACTTTCCTAAAAGTATTGCTTTAGGGCCCTCAAATTGTAGATTTACTCTTAATGTATGTATTCTTCTTTCAATTTGAATTTCGATAGTTATTGTTGTATAAATTTAGTGAAAATAGGTTATTTGTTTTAGATGTCATCGACTACTCAATTATGGATAACACCTGTAAATGCATTTTTGGGATATCTGGGGGTTGATGATTGGAATCCTATAAATTCGCCCTTTATGTAAGCAATTTCATTACATTGAAAGAAGATAATTTGTATTAAATTTAACATTATGTCTTTTTAGTGATGTTGATACAAATACTAAAATTCAGACATATCTTACAAAAGGCCTTTTTAACACTATGTCATTGATAGTCGGAACAAATGTTGATTCATCAAAATGGTACGGATTTCAGGCTATTGGAATTGCAGTTGGTTGGTGCTTAGAATTCAAAACTGTTTAAACTTGAATGAAATTTTAGATTCATTTTTTGGGTGTCCTTTTAACAATATATCCATATCTTTAACAGATTCAAAAACAATAATTCCCGTTTCTTCAACTTATTATTCATTAAATTCAAAGTAGATTTAATTGTTTTTATTTATCACCTAAAAATGGCAAACATTTTTAGTGAAACAAAATATTTACCAAAAACAGACTGTACTTGGAATTTTCACACGACAAATGATTACAAGTTTAAATTAGTTTTACGATTTTCAAACTTTTCTCCAAATGAGACATTTTATGCACAAACTGATGGTGGAGAACTAACAAAGTAAAATTGCTTTTAATAAATTCTGATGTGTTTGCATACTTTTAGTTTAACATTTAATTACAACATCGGTGAAGCAGATGCTCAATATTTTGATGGAGCAAATTTAACTCTGAAATATTCCGCCCCACAACGAATACCAAAATATTATTTTTATGCTGTTGTTACAGTAGTAAAAAAGACACCAACAATTGATAAAAATTGTAATAACAATACTTACGATTTAGTAAATGGATACAGTAATTTTGAGGTAATTTGATTGGTTTCATTTTTATTAATTAAACAATGGCCCAAAAAAGTGAACGAATTTTTTAGCTTTATTTTTTAATCAATATAATAATATTGAGATATCTTAAAACAAATTATTCTTAGAAAAAAAAAAAAAAAACTTTTCAGTCATGCTCAACAAATTATAAACAGCAATCAATGACTCAAACAAGAATAAAAGTTGATCTGGCAGCCGAAACATGCTGTGATAAATTGATAATTGAAAGTGGAAATGAAACATTATCATTAAAACCTAATATGATTGTCCATGTTAATACCAATATCGAAAATTACAATATAAATTTTACAACTGATGGAAGCATTGTTCAAGGTGGATATAAGCTTACTTCGGTTAATTATTCATGCAAAAACGTAACCGAAGATTTTGTCATTCCTTGTGATGGTTCAACCATAACTGTTGGATATGAAACAGGGTACTGTAATAATATGCATGTTGTTTATACTGTAAGTTAGATCTCATCAAAAAAATTTTCGGAAATCTATTCTCTAATTTGTAGTTTACAATGGAAAAATTTTGCACAAGTGGTTTGAATTGGCAAATAAATTATGATCTTCGGCAAAATTCAAATGACAAAATTTTGTATTATATTGATGATGTCTTTCAAAGTGAAATTAATAATTGGAATTCGGGTTCAATATCAAGTACAACAAGTGGCCCAGTACCATTTAAGATTGAGTTTTTCTCAATCTCGGATACAGATTCCCCTTTTCCAACTGGTAATTGGTTGTGGAATTTTGTAGGTTACAGTAAACCAAGTATGTACTTTTTTTATTACAAAAATGAAGTAGATTTCTTACCCTAAAATGAGAAAATGTATAAATATTCAAAAACGATCTCGTAAAATTTTTATTTTTAAAATAATTATGTTTCATCTTTTTCCTAAAATTATAATTTAGTTGCTTCAATTTTACTTAAGTCAATTATTTTAGGTATACAAAACATTGCATACAATTTGAATGCAAATATTCCCATTTTGTACTTCAATCTTGAACAATTATGGTCAGGACAAGAATTGACTGTTACAGTTGACCCTCAATTTACCCTTGAAATGTTCGTTGCTGTAAAAAGTTTAAGTAACCTTACAAATTTTTTACTTTTTGAATCCGCCGATCATACTAACTTTGTTGGACCGTAAGTTTTTAAAAAACCATGTGTTTTGCGTGAATCTTTGATATTTCTGATAAATGTATGATATTTTTAGTTTATCTAATTCTTCGTTATTTATCACCAACACGACAACATTTTTGGCACCAAAATATCCAACAAAATCCAACGTTCTAACAATTCAACAAATTTTGAACCATAATACTGTAACAGATGCTGCACTTTATTTTAGAATTGCGCCAAGTTTGTCTAAATTTAACAGCCTTATAATATTGTGTCTTATTATAGCTTTGTCATCAACCTGTACCACAAATAATGTTTATCGTGTTCCAGAAGATTCTGGAAATATAACTTTTCCTGTTTCTTCTTCTGAAACCTGTCCATATTCCATTATAACATATGGTTACCGCGCACGCACATTAGGAATTGAAGCACTTTCAACAAATACATCAGATTTAACTCAAATTTCCGGTGGAAGTTTTAATCAAACATTGCCATATTTTAATTTCAAGTTTGTCATAATTTGTTTCTCGTTTAAAATCAAAGCAATCATTTTCAGTGCTGCAACCGCGAATGACTATAAACATTTGAAACTTTATGGATCAGTTTTTAATTTTATTATTCCAAAAAATGCAGAAACTACTATTTCAAGTGGCACAAAATTTAATGGTGGAGCATGTGAGTTTATAAGTGAAAATTGTAAATAAATTACAGGCTTGCTTTTTTCGTTTTTTACTGTAGTAATGTTGACAAAAATTTGTTTCTCAAAAGAGACAAATCTTATATTTTTTTAACCGAAATTAATCTTCAGATAACACAACCCAAACTCTTTCATATTTAAATGAAATAAATTTAATTACTTCACCAAATTACGGTGATATGTATTCTGGATATATTAATCAAACATTTTTGACAACAGTAAATAGCAGTTTTATTCAAAACTCATTTCTTTTATCCGTTATTAATCAAAATGTTACATCATCCGCTGATTTATATATACGAGGATACGGAAGTAACAATATTGACTTGAAATCTCAAAATAGTCCACTTTGGATTAATTCATCAAGTTTTACCGTAGTTTATCGTGATTCTATGTTTTCAAGATTTTTGATAAGCTATCAACTTGTTGAAAGTGAAGGCGGTCCAACGGTTTCACCATCAACGACAACTCAAAGAAATGGTGCTTCAGAAAATCTTATGGTCCTAACAATGTCTATATTATTTATTATTAAATTAATTTTACTATTTTGATGTTTTTTTTAAAATAATGTAATTTTGATTGTATTTCAACGTAACATAATCATTTTTTCAAAATTTTTATTTAACCGAAAACCAAAACAATAGAAAAAAGTTGTTACAAAAAAAATACAATGAGAAAGACAAAAAAATGTAAAAAAATTAATAATCAGATTAAACTTATTGGTGACTCGAAAATTGGCTCCAATCATCTTGAGAAGAATATTTGTATGAATGGCGGGACACCCTTTAAAATACCCGAAGTTAGTTAGAATCCCATGACTACTTTTATTGCTTTAAAACCTGGGAACTGTATTCTTTTACAACTTCAAAACTGGGATAGTTCATTCTATTCTTGACTCAAATAATAACACATATCCTTTGCTTCCCAAGATTCAATCACATTTTTTTGGGTTCCTGAACATTTCACTGTCATTTCTGCTGAAACGAAGTTTTCTAATTTTTACTTTTCTTGTGATTCGTATGATCCTTAGAGTTCAACATAAACAAATTTTTTGTATCTTCGTCTTCCGTTGAAACAGACGCAATAACAACGCCAACGTTGATATCGTCTACAACAAAAGAGAACTTTTCTGAAAAACATATTTATTTGTTTTTATCATTAATTATTTCATTTAATCTTGTGATCAGTTACTATTTAAAATGAAAATAATAAATAAAACATGGACTTTTCCTTTGTGAGCTTAAAAACAATTGTAAAGAATAAAATCAAATAAACTAAAGACAGATAGATTTCTGTTTTTAACAAACATTTTTATGAACAAGAAAAAGAGGAGATGAATGCTGTCTTTGAGAAGCATTGAAATTTGTTGTTTGATCTCATAGAACAAAAACATGCCTGAACTCATATATAAATATTGGGCATTCTAAGAGTAAATTTTTTGTCTAAAGAAGTAAAATTTAATTATATTTTTACAGCAACAATATTTTTTTTCATCAAAATCACCACCACATTATCCCATACCCGAATGGTCCATAAAAAATTCATATTCATGAACTTTTTTATGGACAAATTTTTGCAATTTTATTTTTTTCAGTGTTCGAAAAGTGAACGTTCAGTTTTCCCATGTTTTGTTCGAATATTCCTTTCTTTCTTGAAGCGAAACTTTCATTTCTCTCTCTCTTCTTTTATTTTTGGCAATTTGAACGCGCAATCAAAAGCCAATTTAAAAAAATATTTTCCATCCTTTTTTTGTCATCCACTTTGTTGATCTTTTTAATTTTCTTTTCGTTATTCTTCCTTCATTTTTTCTATCATCAATATAAAATTTTTCCAGTATTATCGAGGAATCGTTTTTTAATGTTAATTTTTAATTATGTATTCTAATGTTTTCATTGTTTTTTCATTACATTTGCATCTTGTGTGAGCCCACGATTTTCCATATATATACTTCAGAAAGTTTCAATTTTCTTTCATTTGACACATTTTACTCATCTCAAAAATGGTTTTCTCTCGTTCTTTGATTATTTTACTCGTCATCATTCTTCCTCTGCTAATCAATGGACAAGAATTACCTGATTTTGCCGCTATGAATGGACAACCTCAACCTCGTGATACTGGTAGTGCTGAAAATGGATTGAAAAGAGATGGTCGTCTTGTTGGAGGTAAGTTTTTATCATTTTCAATTTCTGATAAGGTTAAATTTATTTCACGCTTCGTTTTAGAAGCAGATAATCACACTATTATTGATGGTATGCTTGGTAAAGATGATACAACTGGTGGTGCTAAAGGTATTACTCTTCCAACAACTCCTCATGGTAAATTGTTATTTTATTTTTATCTTTTATATCAAGATATTTTTTAGATGATGATAATGGGCATTCTCCAACTATTGCTCCTGATGTGATTGCAACAACTAATAAATCTGTACCAATTGAACCCCTCAGATCTACAAGTCCAAAGTTTACATCTGTTGCTACCAATACTCCTCTTGATTCAACATCAACCACTCCTGCAAGTACTACTGCTACAAAGCCTGCTACTACTACTACAATGCCTCCAGCAACGGCTTCTGCAAATATTCCAACATCAACTACTTCAGATGAAAATGTTGATGCAAGTGAATCTCCTGATTTGACGGCTGACAAATCCACTACTGTAAATCCAAATTCTGCAACAGCTCAAGGACTTTCAATGGTTTTATTTGGACTTATTGGTTTCTTTCTCATTTGAAATGGCGTCGTCGAATCTAATAATTGATTATATATATATATATATATATAATACTGATATTAATTTAAATAAATAAAAATTTAATGATTTGATTTTGTTTTGAAGTGATTACATTGGGGATTGATTTAATTTAGTGTTTTTAAACTTGGGAATCTATTAGTCAAAATGTCAGAAATAAGTCAAAAATAGGGAAAAGCGGACATTCTTCAAAAAAAGACATATTTTTTCTTCAGGAGGAGGTTTGAAAGATAAAAACTTTTGCTTTTTATTCATTCTAGCTCTGTGTAACGCATTCTGTTTGCATCCACTTTTTAATCCTAGCTTTGTTCAAGGTATCATTTTAAAGGGATATGGAATGAGACAAAACACTAAAAAGCGTCTACCTGGTTATCAAAAAATTTATTCTAGGGGAACATCCTTTTCAAGAGTTTGTTTTTAAAATCAGCTTAAAATTCAGTAGAAAAAAGTGTATGTGTTCACAAAGTCAATTTTAGATTACTTTAACCAAGGCTATAAAAATGGCGGTGGCATTGGCGGCATGTACTGTCCGAAATTGGCAAAGTCCTTTGATCTTTTACCGCCGGTGGTAACAGTTCTGCCTATGGCAAAAAAAAGAAGGAGAAAGTGTTCCCGCTTTTTCCAAAATAAATGATAAACGTTTTTCAATTTTTTAAGATCAATTTTATTACATTTTTTATACAAACCGGTATTACAAATAGACATTTGAAAGTAAAAAAATAAAACAATTATTTTCAGTAAAAATGAGAGGAAAGAGAGATCACAGCTTTTAAAAAGCTGTATGGCAAGTTTGAGCTTTTCAAAACATAATTTTAGCAACATATAAATAAAAAATAAAGGAACCCGTTTGATAACTTTTCACCAGCAACAAACACTTTCAAATTTCAAAAAAAATTAATTAATTTAACTAAACCTAATATTAGCAACAAAAAATGATTACGGTAATGCTAAAGTTTTAAAAAAATAAAAATGGATGAAAAAAGGCAATACCGTTTTCCTTTTTTATTGAACTTTATTAAAGTTCTGTAGATGGTACAGGCATATTAGGATCAACTTTATAATTACTTGAAAGTGGTGGAGGTGGAATTGATGGAGGTGGTGGTGGAGCTATGAACGACGGAGGACGCATGGAAGGTTGTTGATTTTGATGTTGTCTAAAATCAGTATTGATTGCACTTGTTGCATATGGATTTGCGTCATCTGAATATTTCATTGGTAAAGTATTAAAACCATGTTGAAATTGTGAACGATGTTCAAATTCTCGTCGGGAAAGATAATTTGTTCCTGGAGGGGGTGGTGGTAGAAGCATAATTGAAGAATAATAATCACCATTATCATGTGGTGGCAATTGTTGTTGTGGATGAGATTTTATTTGATAATGTTGCTGTTTATAAATTGGAAGAGTTGCCTGCCGATGAATATCTGATTTATCATAGGTTAAAGAATCCGTGAAAGAACTGCCACCAGTATAAAGTGGTGCACGAGAAAGATTCTTTTCTTTATCGGATTTTGAGCAAAGAGTTTTTGATTTGAGACAAGTGATAGCAATAATAACAGTTCCAATAATAATGATAAACGATCCAAACATCACTGCAAGCATGGCAGGTTGTGGCAAGGTATAACAATTTGAATCTGAAGTTGTTTCAATTGCAACACCTTTGAGCTCTTCCGGCAAAGCACAAATTGGTCGAAGTTCAATCTTTTCAAGCGTCGATTTCTTTCGAAGTGTTTGTAAAGTTTCTGGCAAGAATCTCAACAGCTCACAATCACATTTCCATGGGTTTCCACTAAGTTCCAAGATATCCAGTTGTCGCCAATTTATCAAATTTACGGGTAAATTTGTTAATGCATTATTTGAAAAATCAACAGATTTCAATTGATTCGGATGTTCAAAAGCAAATTCATCAATAAAATTTAAATGTGGAGAATCTCGAGCTTCAATGGAATCCATTTTGTACAATCCAGCAAAGGCATTTAATTCAATTCGTTGCAAATCTTCGTTTTCGGAAAGTGTTAAACTTCTCAAAGATCCAAGGCCTTCAAAGAATCCGGCATAAATTGTTGCGAAATTATTTTTAGTTAAATCCAAAATTTCAAGCTCAGATAAGTATGGCCAATTTCGAGATGAAATATCTGATAAATGATTGGAGCTGAGATCAAGAGATTTAAGGGAATGCAGTCCACTGAATGCTCCTTCTTCAATTGATTCAACAGAATTTTTTGAGAGATCAAGTTTAACGAGTTTCTTTTGTTCAGTAAAAACAAGACGGGGAAGCTGAAAGAAAAGAAATACTTTAATTAAAGAAAATTATCATTTGCAATTTTTACCATTTTAATTTTATTGCTTTTCAAAGACATATAAGCTAATCCAGTTAATTGATCAAAAGTTTCACGCTGAAGTTTTTCAAATTGATTTCCACTCAAATCTAATTCTGATAGTCCACTTAATCCATTGAAGCTTTTTGATGAAATCATATGTAAATTATTCGACGACAAATTCAAAGAAGAAAGTGTTTTAAGTTCCAAAAATGCATCAGCCATTATTCTTTCAATTTTATTTTGTGACAAATCGAGTATCTGAAAAAGAAGTAAATATTTATTTGTTTGTTTGTTTTAGATTTATCTGTATTTCTTCAAAAAATTTGATTGAGTAGTTAGTTTTTGTCGATTGGATTAAAAGCTAAAGTGGCAAAAAGTAGGGATCAGATTGCAAGATTATTGATTTAATTTGGTGACAGTGTGTAAATAATAAAAAGGTTAAGTTGATGGAAACACATATAAAAAATTATAGCAAAATAGAAAAAATTACCTCTAAACTTGGTAATTCTTTGAATAAATCATCAGAAATTAATCGAATTTTATTATTTCGAAGTTTAACTTCTTTCAACTTTGAAAATCCAACCAAAAAATCAGATGGAAGTTCTTCAATTTCGTTATTCGATAAATCCAAATACTCCAATTCTTGGTAAACTGAGATTGAAGCAGAATCTAATAATTTAAGTTTCGCATCAATAAGGCTCAACTTTTTAAGCATGGGATTAAGCATGTATGGAAATGTTGACATATTTGCATGGTCACATCGAACATCTTTTCCATCATCAAAACAAATACAACCTGGTTGACAGAATGATAAAACTTCATTGAAATTGGTTATAAATAACACCAAAAGCGCCAAATGACGCATGGTTGGAGGATGAATATTTTTGAAAATGGGAAGATAATGATACCGGGAGAAGGTTTTGATCAAATATTTCGGCTAAAATAAATGGATTAAAAAAATTGACATTTGATAAAATTCAATAAAAACAAATTATACGAAAAATTTGTCACGGAAAAACATGTAAAAAATATAAAAAACGGTAACGTAACTTCTGAATTATAAATGGGCAACAAAGATTACTGTATTTAATTTTAAAAAACGGCATAAACTTGTGCAAAAGCAGATAATTGCTAATATCTCTTTCATTTTCACACGAACATCCAAAATTAATATTATATCACATTCAAAATACAAAACAAAATATAAAAGTAGAAATCCAATAGATTATTCATTCATGCGAAAAACCACCCTTCCCCCCTTACAAAAAAGGGCAACCCAAAAACATCTGCGTTCATCATTTTTTTTACGATTTCGATGATGACAAGAGATGATCATTAAGCCGTCATATTTTTATTTCCCTCAATAAGGAAAGCCATGAAGGCAAAAAAAGGAATAAAACGGTAGGTGGAGCATGGCAAGGAAGGGGAAGGAACACTTGACACTTATATGTTTTTTGCCGAAAAAAAGAGTGGCAGGCGTTAAAGATGATGGCATGAATGCCGATCAAGGAGGAGCTAAGGTCAGAACCAAGTTTTTTTTAATAGAAACGAAGTGAAGGAACATGATGTCCAATAATGGGCAATGTACATGCAAAAATAAAACAATAAAAAAATGCAGTGAAATTAGATCAGATCTTTTGTTTTGATAAAATTAAGCTTCGGCAAAACCAACGAAAAAAGGAAAGAAAAATGAGAGATGTTTTTGTGTTTTTTTTATGGATGAGATCGGAAAAAATGATCATATTTTTTTATTATTTGAGGGGCAAAAAGATGTCAAAATGTGAGAGATGGATGGTTAAAGGTGTTAAAAATTCATAAAGGCAGATAATCTCGGATAAGATTTTAGTAATCCGTATCTCTAACTATTTTTTTAACGTTTTTAAAAATAAAAACAGGTTTGGATAAAGTTTAGTACAATCAGCAATGGTAAGCGATTGATACATTTCAATATGATTTTTAAGATTTTGAGTTCACTCCCAAAAAGTATGTTCATTTTTGTAACCTAGTTACAATTTTCAAAGCCGAAAATAAATCATCCAACCCAAAATTCGAGCACGGCTAATAATTTCTACAAATAATTAGCATGATGGCACAGTTTTTTTTGTATTCATTAAAAATACAAAAAAACCCCGAAAAATGAACGGCAATTTGATTATTGTATGGTATAATTTGAGAAGAAGAAGCGCAAAAATGGAGAGATGAGAAATAAAATTAGCGACAAGTGTACTCTTTTGTTTCGATTTTGTTTTTTCATAAGTGTTACACATGGAAAAAGAAAAATGAGATACACAAAAACGATTAAATTTTTTAAACCTAAAAAAGTTTAATGAAAGCAGATGGCATAAAAATTATTTTAAGGAACAAAAACATTTAGAAAAACACTTGTGCAAGAGTTGAAAAATTGGCTGACAAAAAAGTGAAACAAAATGTGACAAAAATAGTTTTCAGAAGAACAAACTAAATGACATAAAAAACTGTCCAAAAATTCTAAACTTTGTGAAAATAGTATCCCAAACCCATAAAAAATATCAAATATTTGAATTTCCATCTCATTATTCATGTACAAGTGAAAAAAACTTGAATCTGAAACAAAGATAATGACAGCTTCCATCACCCAAAATGTGAAAAAAGTTGTCAAAACGGCGCCAATTGCGCATTTTTACCCACGATCACACTTTTAAAGAAAAAAAAATGGTTTAATCCGGCAAAATTGCAATAAAATCATTTCCGTTTTTCCAGTTTTCAATGAAGAAAAAAATAGAAAAAAACTAATGAGAAGGAAGAAATTTAAGTTGAAAAAATATGTCGATGGCATAACGGGCTAGTATTGAATAAAATACATAGAACTCAATTTCTATAAAAATCGAGCAAAATCGAGCAAGGGCGGACGTTCAAAAATTTCAAAATTGTTTTTACGAGCTGAAACTTTCCATATAACATTATTAGGGTTCAAGAGGTTGTGCAAAAAAATTTTTTTTCGGATTCGCCTTCTGAATCCTGAGTTATGGAGATCGCTTGCCCTGGGGTCAGTTTTCATCCGATTGCTACAAACTTGATATCGACGGATAGCCCTCGATCAGGGCTACATTTTACGTCTCGGAACTTTTTTTCTTTCGCGCCGGAACCCTCGGATTCAGAAGCCGGAAAATTTCGAGCCTTCAGAAGGCCGTCATGGAGTCGAGTCCCAGAAAATTTTTTTTTCTTAAAACGTGTCTTATTATAAGGGCTAACTATTAGATAAATAAAATTTTCTGGGTCGGATATACATGACCTTCAAAAAAATCAAAAACCGATTTCACATTGAAAAATTCTCCTTTTCAAGTCACTCACACAACTGCCATCCAATTGTTTCGCCTCGATGGCTGAGTGGTGAGTGCGCACTCTTTTTACTTCTTTGTCACAGGTTCGAATCCCATCGCGAGCAAACTTTAGAAAATATTTTACGTAGCTATCTCATAGTAAACAGAAAATAAAAATTTTTTGCACAATGTTTAAATTTTTATGCTTTATTTTATTATTAAGTGTCTGCCATGCTTGCAGGTAAGGAAACTGTATCTTCTGATAAGTATTTCAGGAAGTGCTTAGATCCTAATATTCGCTTGGATCTAAAGCAGGCCATCCATTCATTGCCTGAGAATGTCAAAGATTTTATTGAAGAAGTCGCAGAAATTCTTTGTGATGATATTGAAGAGAAAGATAAAGAAATTAAAAGATTGAATGAAATGATTACAAAAATTTTTTTAATAGATTTAGACATTGCATGTTTAAATAAAAATCTTACCATAAATCGATATTATTATGAAAAAATGATTGGTATATAAAAAATAGTAAATTAAAAAAAATTGTCTCGAAAGCTTAAAAAAAGTTTGCTCGCGATGGGATTCGAACCTGTGACAAAGAAGTAAAAAGAGTGCGCACTCACCACTCAGCCATCGAGGCGAAACAATTGGATGGCAGTTGTGTGAGTGACTTGAAAAGGAGAATTTTTCAATGTGAAATCGGTTTTTGATTTTTTTGAAGGTCATGTATATCCGACCCAGAAAATTTTATTTATCTAATAGTTAGCCCTTATAATAAGACACGTTTTAAGAAAAAAAAATTTTCTGGGACTCGACTCCATTGGTGACTTCTGAAGGCTAGAAATTTTCCGGCTTCAGAATCTCGGGTCCCGACACGAAAGAAAAAAAATTTTCAGACACGAAATGTAGCCCTGATCGAGGGCTATCCGTCGATATCAAGTTTGTAGCAATCGGATAAAAACTGACCCCAGGGCAAGCGATCTCCATAACTCAGGATTCAGAAGGCGAATCCGAAAAAAAATTTTTTTGCACAACCTCTTGAACCCTAATAATGTTATATGGAAAGTTTCAGCTCGTAAAAACAATTTTGAAATTTTTGAACGTCCGCCCTTGCTCGATTTTTATAGAAATCGAGTTATAGGTACTAAAGAGTACTGTAAATATTTGTGAGACAAACACTAATTTACAGAGACTGATTTTTCAATGCCAAAAAATGCATTAAACCACATAAAAACCATTTAAAGCCAATTTTATGAAGCATGATTTCTCCCAAAAATCCCTTTAATCTTTCTGTGGACCTTTTTAAAAAAATCCTTTTGTTTTTATAAATTTAATGTTATAATTTTAATAAACCGAAAAGGAAAGAAAAACGAGTTAATGAGTACTTTTCCCTATTAAAAAGCTGTTTCCTTTTTTTGAAATAGAAATTGTTGCTTTTTCTTGATTCATATTTTTTTTTCATTTTCGCGAATCGTGTATCGGCAGTTGCAAAAATGTTGCAACCACTATTTAAAAATGAAGACGAATAAGAAAAACAAAACAGGAGGTCTTTTTCAAAAAGAGAAGAAAAAATAATGTAAAAGGATATTGCGTGAATGAAACAAGATAGAATTGAAAAGAAGAAAAAACAGATGTTTTCGCGGAAATGCGCGACCGCGATGACAGTTCTTTTTTCATTCATTGTTTGGAAACCTTGAAAAGACAAGCTTGAAAGATAATCATAGAAATCCAAAATGAAAGGTAAAAAGGCTACTTTTATTCTTGTTCTTGGAATGTAAGTAGAAATATTGAAAGATAAAACGAGAAAAGAGGGCTAAACTCAAAAATGTAAATTTAAAAAAAACCATAGACCTTTTAAAATTTTTTTAGTACAAGTTAGAAATGAATAATGCTTTCTTTTTTAAATTTTTGGTTGTGTCAAAAATGACTGCAAACCATATCTATAATGCTTTCCAACAAGAAACCATTAAATATATTTTTTGCTAAAAAAATAAAATTCCCATAAAAAATGATTATCTTGTCATGAATTTTTCTCCCTGACAATGTCAACACAAATACGGAAACATTGAAATCAATTTTGACGAAAAGTTTATTTCTTCTCCTATTTTTCTTCATTATTCAAAAACACATAAACGTTCCATTTTCAATTTCAAAAACTGAAGGAGAGAAAGAAAAGCATTTCTACTAAAAATGACTTTAAAGCTATTAAAAAACACAGACAAAAACAATTTCTTTCTCAAAGCCTTGAAAGTCAACGACCGGATATTTTTTTGGAAGGAAAAAAGCTTGATTACTCTTTTTTTTTATTTGGGGCCAGTAAAAACATTTTAAAAATAACTACACAGAGTTTTTCCGGAATAAAGAAAAAGAAGTATAGGGTCAACCATTTGGAAGAAGGATGAAAAAAAAGTTGTGGTCATTTCAGAATGAAGAATTTAAAGAAAATTCCCATGAGGCTAAAGAACAGCTTCAGAAGAAAAAAAGTGAAAGAATAAATGCGGATTTTAGGAAGCAGGGTTAAATCCGTTTTTTTACTTGAACGGAAAAACTTACATGACTGAAAAAGTAAAGTGATAGTAAAATAAACACAAAGGGTGGCAATAAAAAAGTAAAATTTATAAAAGGACAAAACAACATTTCTTTCAATCTATCTCTCTCTTTTGAAAGATAAAATTTATCATTCTTTTTTTATCCACCACTTGAAGATCAAAGGAAAGAAATCACTCTTAATCATTTTCTCTAAAGGAATAACCAGTATCTCTTCTTTCTACTTATTCCCGAACATTATCCACCTTCCACCACCACCATCATCATCAACATCATCATCGGTGCTGCCATTATTTATTCTTTGTTTTTCTTACAATTTCTTCTTTTTTTTTATTTCTCGATCCAAATCTCAAGGACAAGAAAAAAACATTACAAAAAATACTTTTTTTGTGTGTGGCCGTTAATGACTTTATCCCCTCTTCTTTTACTTTGGTCAAAATCTGTCTCTAAAAACACTTACTTATTTTTTGGTGGTCGTCGTCGTCTACTTCTTTTTTTTACCGATTAAAAGTAAGTGGTCACCACTGCCTTTGCGGTCCTTCTTTTGTGTTAATAAAAAAAATACAGAAAAAAGGTGGACAAAGGAAAAGAAAATTGAGCCATACTATCTTCGATGGCACTACACAAAAATGGCAGCCGATAAGTCCGCCAAAGTTTGTAAATGTTCAAAGTCATTCTTTTTCCATCAAAGAATAACTTCTGTCAAGACTAAAAAAAGAAAAGAATAAATGAAAAGAAAAGAAAAAGAAGAGATAATTTGATTAACGCCTGAATAAACTTTTTTAATAAGCTTTTTTTCTTTGAAGGCAAAGATGTGAGAAAATGAAAAGATAAAAAACAAGACGTCAAAATAAAAGATTGGGATTGAAAAAAATAATATTATCTTTAAGATAAATCAACATTCCCAATAAAGAATTTTCAATCTCTTTCTCTTTTTTAGTTATGTAAAATGACTAAAAAAGTTCTCTATAAACTTTAAAAAAAGAATATTAAAATTTTTTTGAGCAAGATTTTTCTGAGATTCCTATCAGTTATATGTATTATGAAAAATTGTAGTAGAAAAACTTAAAAAATTCTATTATAGAGATATAAGTGTAAGTAATTACTGTAGTTGCATAAAACAAGAAAAAAATAATACTGCGATACGATCTCAACAATTCATGAGGTAAATAACTAAAAGATTGATCTTTTTTAGCTTTTAAAAATTCCATTTTATTGCCTGAATCCAAAAATGCATCAACAAAAAGCCTGTGTAATAAGCAATAAAGGATAATGAGTCTCTTAAAAATTATTGATGAGATAAAGTTAACATGCATTATAACTGACATTGACACATCAAAAAATAACAAAAAATGTCATGAAAATTATTGCAGAAAAAACTGGACAATGCTTAAACTTGTCTTCTTGTCCATTTTTACAGCTGTCAAAAATAATGCAGCATAAAGTTGTAATATATTTCAATCTTTTTTAAATTTAAAATAAGACATTAAAAGAAGGTGGGTGTTAATGAGCATAGAAAAAGAAAAAAGTGCCAGGTGAGAATGCGCGAAGAAATTCGACCATGTGGAAATAAACAAAAAAAATCAAATAAAGTATAACATATGCCTGTCGGACATCCATTCCCCTTCCTCATCTATCTCCTGAAGGAATGAAATAAATGAGCAATAAAAACAAATGCATGTAATACATGGGTGGGGGAAGGGGGGGGGGGGGATATTGGTCAAGGATAAAGGTGTGAAAAAAAGCCGATTAAAATGGACAGAATTAATTAGAAAAATAAGAGTGAGGTGAAAGAGGTGAATGCAAAATTATAACTGAAGTGGAAAAAAATAGTTGGGTAATAAATATTTAATTATTTGAATGAAAGATTTGTAAAAATATTTTTATAATAAAAAAAAGTACAAAAAAAGTAAACATGAATATTTCATATTTCAACTAACCTAAAATATAGAAACACATAAAATTGCACAACTAAATTTTACAAACCATTCATCATTGTTTATTACTGCTTTTTTAAATCCAAAAAAGAAAGAAAAAAATATATCGGAGGAAAAAATGAACGTCCTCAACAATTTATGCCTTTTTAATCCTTTCAATAAGCTGCTATAATCCACACTCTCAAAGTATTAAAAAATGCCGTTCAATGAAAAGATTGAAAAGAATTGAAAAATATGACACCGATGATCGATGAATAATGTTTTAAATTTATTTTGAAGTAGCAAAAGATTGGAAGAGTTTCAAGGGTACAAAGACACAGTAAATAAACAGAAAAATCTTAATATTTTAGGATAATGTGAAAATTAAGAATAATACTGTAACATTTATAAAATCATAAGCTTAAATTTTAAACCCCCCACAGCTTTTATTGCCTTCTAAAACCTTCTCAAGCAGATGTCGTATTCCAATACTTTTTTTGAAAAAAAGCTTAAAACTAAAAAAGTAAAAGTAAAAAATCTTTTATGAGATTGTTCGTTTTCCCGATAAAAATGACTCTCTGGTGGCATTTTTCGAAGAAAGCCTAAAAATGTCATGCGCAATCAACAAGGGACACAAAATTTTTACTGTTTTATGCAGATTTTTTGGCTTTATAAAAGTGTTATCTCAAAGACAATGTTTATTTTGGATTCCCTGGAGCGCATTAAAATAAAAAACTTTGTCTTAGGATAAAATTTAAAATACATCAATCATTTGTTTTTTTGAGTGGTGATTTGTAAATGTTTTTAACGCGTAAAAATTGTCCTAGTTTAATGGGATAACAGCCATAATTCAAATTCGTCACAACGTCGATAGTCACAACACATTTTTCATATCTAACAATGTATTTCGATTTTACTAAATTAAAACATACTGATCATATTCAACAAATAAAATTTTATCCCCTAAAGTTTTAAAATCAATATTAACCAAACTGTCGCAAACCAAAACAAAAAACTACATCTTCAAAAATGTTTGCACGATTGTCATAAAAAAAAGTGTAATTTGATGAAGAAGTATTGAGAACATTTTTTATTCCTGCAAAAAGTAAATCATCAAAAAAAAGTTGATTGCTTTTTTTAGAAAACCAAAAAAAACGAAAGAAAAACTTTTGCGCGATTAACAAAAAACATTTATTTAAATCAGCGTAAATGAACTTTAAATTTAGAGTTTTGTTTTTCTTAGGCAAAAAAGAACAAAAGCAAATAAATTTTAGGAGTAAATTTAACAGAAAAAATAAAAAGGCATGGAATACTGTAAGAAGGGGGAAACACTTTGAAAAACAGTCGAAATTAGGTCCGTGACATTAGGGAAACAGAATTGCCTTTAAAAAAGAGGGTAATAAAAACATTGAAATATACAAAGAAAAAATATCGTATTATCTTTTCAATAATCAAAGGGATATTGTCCAAGTAACGGTTATTTTGCATGAGAGAAGAAAGACTATAAAAACATACATCATAAATTTTATCTATCAAAAACTCCTAACGCTTATTATTATTCTCTCCATCAAATCTGTATTTTATGATTTTCTTTTTGCAAAAAAACCAAAAAATGTTGCAAATAAACAATTTCTAACTCTTATTTTTTCTATTCTTAATGACATTAAAAGTCGAGTGAATCTTAGGCATTTTGAGACAAACAACCTTAAAAAATAAAAAATTTGAAAGATTTACGATGATTGGCGCGAAGACAGCGTTGCGCAACATTAATGATTTTAGTTTTCCTTCTTCGCGCTGGACGAGTATTCAAAGTCATGAAAATGAAAATGACATCGACGGCATCTCATAAAAGGCGGTTATTTACATATCATGCTGATCAAATTCTTTTTTTAATAGAAGAAATAAGAATTTCGTGCTGTGATGAGAAAAGTGTTAGGTTTGAAAAAATAGAGGATTAAATGATGGATAAAAACAGTGGCAGGTGAAAAGATTATCCTTACAAGAATCTGAAAAAGAAGAAGGAAGAAGAAGATGATGTGAAAAAAAGATTTTTGACAAGTTCAACATTGTAATCCCTATAAAGAAAAATAGGTTATGGATACTGTGAAAAGAATATAAGCAAACTAATGAATTTTTCAAAGATTGGCAACCCCTGAATTTTACTTTCTAATATTACCATTGAAATTTTTTATTCGCGAAAGCGTTAGAATTTCATCACATAAACATCTATTTTCAACGGCAATCCGATAAAATTTTAGGAATAAAAACACGAAAATGAATCATCGCTACTTTTAAACAAAGAAAAAATCCCATTTATGCTGCTTTTTTTGAAAAGAAAGAGAAAAGTGGAAGCACTGGAAAGCGGGAAAGTAACTTTCATGAACGAAAAAAGAAAAAACAAAAAGGTCAAAATTTCCTGGAGAGAAGTTCAAAGTCATCGGTAACAGTTTGAATAAAAAAAAAACTCCAACAGAGAAAATCCAACTTTGAAATAGATAAAACGTTTTTTATTGCAAATGTAACAAAAAAACGGTAAGACAAAAGTAGCGCAAAAATAGTCTTTTAAAAATGGCATTTTAAAAACAAATCTTCAGAAAATTCTTTAACAATACTTTTATTATCAAAACCAATAAGAAACTATGCATTTATTTTCACCCAGCACACACTTATCCATCTTTATTAAAACTTTGCACTTTTTAAATGTCAGAAATTCATATTCACGCTTTTTTACACAAATTCTTTTTTCATCATTAATAAAGAAAGGGAATAACGTCCATCAATCAATTGTGGTCACTCAAATCTCAAAAACAGCCGATAAAATGAAAAAATTTTGAAGACAAAAAAGTCAAGTATCTTTTTTTCTTGCGTAAAACGATTTCACTGGAAAGGTTTTTTCAAATATCAAAATGTTGACATAATTTGTGAAAAACCTTCATCATTATGATTTGTCTCTCAAAAAAAAGTAAAACCAAATGTTTTCAAATTTAGAATTTTTTCGAAACCAACATTTTTAAATTTTTGTATTAATAAAAAATGAAGGAAACAAGGAAAAGGTTAAAGAAGATAGCAGGGAAAGAAAAGGAATTATGACTTTTATGGGAAGAATTTTGCATTTGCAACAAAAAATTTTATATAAAATTTATAAAAAAAATTAATAGTTGAAAATGGTTATTAAAAATGTATGGTACTATTTTTTGTAAAACAAATGATCGAACTATTTCCGAACATGAAAATTATTTTTTATGCAAAAATTAAACCATTTTTATAAGCACCAACATTCGTCACCGGAAAGCCATTACAATGCCAAAAATAGCCATTAAAATAATCTAAATACGGCATAAAATCGTATTTTTTTCTTCACTAAAATCTTTAAACAAACAATCTTAAATTCTTAATCTTCAAGACTTATGGTGTCACCTCACCCAAGAAAAAAGAAACATTCAATCGCTTTAATCCTTTTTTTCTTTGCCATTTTTTCATAAGAGATTTAAGCTTAGCAATAAAAATTGCAACAGTGGCAAATACAGTTTTTTTTCTAAATAAATAAAACCAGACATAAATAAAATTTTTTTTTATCAACAATAAGTGGCTAGCTTCGATATTTTTTATTTAACAAAACTCATGCTAAACATTGTAACAAAATCACAAAAAAAAGAATTTGTCCTATTTTTCAAATACTTCAATGGATAAACAATCAGAACCTCAGAAATTCTTCTCCAATCATGATTTTGTTGTAGTTCTACACTACATAAAAAGTGAAACATTTGTAACGGCAGCATAAGTAAAGAAATACATTCCTAAAAAGCTAGAGAAAACAAATTTTTTTCCCATTTCGCGCTGTTCTAACTTATGCCAAAACTTGAAGATGACCCTTTTTCTTCGCCAAAAAGTGCTAATGCCATTGGCAGCTTATAAGCTTTAAGCAGTTTCTAACCTCTTGTTTCCTAAAAATGAATGTTGAAGGTCATTTTTGTGACTGACTTGTTCATTAATTGTTGAAAACAAAAGCACAAAAACAAGAAAAAGGGAGACAAGACAAGGAAAAATGAAGGAAAAGAAAAAGAGCCATTTTGACAATTGTTCATTTTTTTGTTCCGAAAAAAGCTATTTTCAATAAAAACGACAAAACACTTCAAAATTTTTATGGTTTAAATTTAATTTAAACAAGTTTAATGGACAATAAAAAATGAACAGAAAATTAAGAATGGACAAAAGAAACGAAAAAATTATGATATGGAGTGATAGTATAATCATCATGGCTTTTAGATAACATTTAATCTTTCTATTATTTATCATCTGTATTACGATCTCATCATAAATCCTAAAAACCTTCATTATCAAGAAATAAAAACTAAAATATTGCATTTTTATGAATTGCTCAATGCCATAATTCCCATAAAAAACGATAGCTGTTCTAAAAAAAGGAAATGCACTAAAAATGTTGATTACTATCAATTTTCTTCCCCCCAAACAACATTCAGCCCCCAATAAAATATCTTTTTTCTCAATACTATTACAACTTTTCTGTTTTGTTTTGACAAAAAGAATCAAAAACATTGAAAAATAAAACAACAATTCATTCTTTCTTTCCATCCTTCCAGCAACAATCCTTTCAATCAAAATAAAATAAAAGAAAAGAAATAAATCCACTTCTAAATCTCGATAAGCGTTTCGGCGTTTTATGTTCCTTTTCTTTAAAAAGTTCAAAGTTACTTCGCCGAAACTACGATAGGTTTCTTTTGTGCCATTTCTCTGGGGGATAATTTTTGGGTATGATTTTTCGATATGCTTTTTATGTTTAAAATGCATTTGATTCCTTTTGTAGTTTTAAAGGGATTGTTGAGATTTTACACGGAAATCGAAGTGTGTTCTCTAAGGGTAGAAAAGAAGACAAGCATAATGGTGATACAGAAAAAAATATAGAACTACTCATACATGAGATTTTGAATGCAGTGTTTGAAAATATTAACTTTAAAATATTAATAATAATAAATTTATTCATGCCCAAACGCATGATGCATTAATATAAACAAACAATAAAATAAAATTACGAACACATTAATATTAAATTTTAGTATATTCTTCATTTTGGCTTTTTTGCATACAATTAAAAGTCTCTATTTTAGCAAAGGTGATGTTGTCTTATTAAAAAAAGAGGAAAAGATCAAAGACTTAAATCTTTAAGACTTTTATTCGAACTGATCTTGATAATCTAATTTATTCAAGGCATTTCCGATTAACGAATACTAAAAATATGTGGAAAAAAAAGAAGACTCATCAAAAGCGGAAAATCTTTATATATTTTAATGTGACTGTCACAAAAACGGTGGCTTCCATTTTTCAGCAGAAAAAAAATCAAAAATGACAGATGAAAGAACAGGCCA
This sequence comes from Panagrolaimus sp. LJ2414, assembly GCA_024447195.1. Lineage (NCBI taxonomy): Eukaryota > Metazoa > Nematoda > Chromadorea > Rhabditida > Panagrolaimidae > Panagrolaimus > Panagrolaimus sp. LJ2414. Next base: position 800,886 of record JAMRXY010000042.1, read on the forward strand.
AAAAATGGCGCTACAGTGCCCTGTGAAAGAGAAGGAAAAAACAAAAGAATCTAAAAAAGAAAGATTGTTCAAAAAAAGCGGACAAGAAAAATTGCGCAAAATAAACGGTTTCATTTTTTGGGAAAATTGCTTCAAAAAAGGATTGATGAATGGAAGAAAGAGAGGTAGCAGTCATTTGGCATTGTATTAGAAAAATTTGGAAATATGACTCATTTTTAAAGTTTCAAACACACGCAAAATTGGGGTCACAATGTTTGTTATGCAACTTCAGGGGGAAAAAACTTGTGACAAATCTTATAATTTACACAAAAATATTAAGAGTAACATAAAAATTAAAAATTCATTTTTGAATTTGTAAAACTCATTTATCAAAATTCAGTATAAAAAGGGTCTTTTGTTCTTTTGCGCCGAAACCATTGAAATAGTTTATCTGATTTCTCATTAGCATTTTTTCGGCAAGCCATTAAGATTGGATCTTTTAGTTTGCTAAAGGAAAAAAGAACATGAATATAAAAAACATGATTGAGAAAATTATGGAAAAGGAATTAAAAGTTAGACTAGATGATTAGAAGTTTTTTAAGTTATTCGCATAAAAAATTGCTTTATTTTTTTGAGTACTTTAGTTTTGTTTTTTCATTGTCTTTTTTTACTTTTGGATGATGACCATTATTACAAAAAAGCGATGAAAAAAATCATCAAAAATTGTGAAACAAAGCCGCCGGAAAATGAATGTATAAAATAACAAAAAATAATATGCTTTTGACCAAAAACAACGTACAAAAAAACTTTCAATGATTCAAAAAAAATGTTCGCGAAGCAAGCAAAAAAATAAAAAAAATATATTCCCCCCTTAAAAAACACAGCAAAAAAGGTTTCGATTTCTTCCGGATTTTTTTTAAAAAACTTAATCTGAAAACTTGAAAACTTGGAGAAGGATAAAAGGAAGCTTGTTTCAGGGGTAAGTAAAAAAACTCATACTATTTGTAGTTGAAATGTCTCAATTTCAAGTCATCTTGACCATTTTCTCGCGCACATTGAAATTTTAAAGACAAAAATTCAACACTTGATCCACTCACTTCACGGGAAACTAGATGTATGCAAGTACTTTGTTGAAATATCTTTTTTCCATCATTCGGCTGCTGCTTCTGCTTACTTCTCGCGCAAAAGCCCTCACTCATTCATTCGTATATTTTTCTTCTTTTGGACATTTACTACTGCCTGTTGCCTGATGATCCTTTTCTCTCTCTTTTTCCATTCTTCTTTTTTATTCCATTTTTGTATTAGCTAACAAACAAAAAGCTCAAATAAAGAAGCAAAAACATAGGTTCAAATTAAAATGTAAGCAACAATCATCATTTTAAAACAGGTGCTTACAATTTATGTGTGTGAACTGCGCAGAAATAAGGAAAAACAAAAAAAAATGACCCGAGGATAGGAAAGGTAATGGAAAGTAAAAGGTAAACAATAGCAAAAATTTTGGAGAACAGGAAAAAAGTTCAAATCTTTAACATTTTCAAATTTTGTCTAAAATTAAGTTAAAACATAAGTAAAGTATATGAGGCTTTTGAAGACTTAAAAAAGCGAAAACGTAAAAAATGGATATTCAAAAATATAAATTTTAAAATAAATGATCAAACAAAAGCTCTATTCTAAGATGAATAACTAAATTAAATAATTACAGCTCTTGAAGAATGCCCATCCACAAAAATAGTCAAACAACAAATTTATTTCAAGGGTCATCTGGGTGGTTTGGGCAAAATAATCAACAATAATTTAATTTCCTATCAAGTATTTTTCTATTATGTCTTCACCGAAGCTTCATCATCATTGCCTTTTTTTCAAGTATATTTTTTTAACGAGAACATGGGTACCATCTATGAGCTTATTTAATTCAAGCTTTAATCCAAAAAAAGAACAAATTTCATTAAAGTATGTTTGATTAAAGAATTTAAGAATGATTTTCTGTGCGCAAATCCAGTGATGAATAAAATCCAATTTGAAGGAAGGAAGTTGTTGCTCATTTTTATGTTCAAATTATTTTTAACCCTCTTCAGTTGAAAATTACCAAATAAAGAAATATCCCCCAAAACTAATAAAGACTTTTTTGTAGATGAGATTTGGGGAATTGAAAATGAAAGAAAAAAGCATAGTTATTTTGGATGTAATGAAAAAGAAAAGATAAGTGGATATTTATTGCCTTAAGGGCATAATAAAGTTGGATACAAAAAAAAATCTTAATGCTTGAAGATTAATAAAATGGGGGTTGCCACAGATGCAAGCAAATATTAATATTTTTATATATTAAAAAACTACCGTAATTATCTAAAGCATAATGTTGTCGTTTCAAAAAACGTATTTGTTGGAAGCGAATAAAAAATCTCACATTTACAAAAGCGGTTTTCAAAAAAGGAACAAAAACAATATAAAAAAGGAAAAAAGTGATGAGCACCCAAAAAAGAAGGGAGAAAAGATTTGAATAAAATTTGAATAAACGATTGTTTTCTGTCAATAACGGGGTGCCTGCTTTTCTTTGTGAATTAAACAAAAAAAGAAACGGGTATTTCACTCATTTTGTTGACAGATAAATGAAGAGCTAAAAAGCAATAAACCGAAACGTAAGATTGCAAAACAATGAATAAATTAAGGGTTTTGAAAGGGTAAATGTAAATTAATATGAGAATAGGAAAGCAAAAGAAGTACATATTAAAGGAAATCAAATACAAATATACAGAAGAAGAACTTGTTGTTAAAACACACAGGAACAATACAATAACTATCAAAGATATAATATATCAAACAATATACTCTTACAACTACATATTTTGAACAACAGTTACTTTACTATTTTTAACAGAAAATTGTTGCTAATTTCAAAAAATGATGAATGCCAAGGAAACAAAGTTAAATCAAGCGAAAAATATCCATTTAAGCGATTGCATCCAAACAATGAAATATCTCTTCTTCTTCAACAGAAGCAACTTGCTTCTAATTTTTACTTACATAACTTATTGTGTTGCTTCTTTTTAACGCAAAAAAAGATTGGGTAAAAGCAGCAAAAAAGTAAAGCTAAAAAAGGGGCAAAAAGTATGAATAACAAAAAAATAGGAATATTCATGACTCAATTTTGCCATTTTTTAAAAACAAAGCTTTTTTGCCGCTGTTTTTTTACCACTACCGAAAAATATTTATATAAAATGAAAGAAGTTTTTTTCTGGCGCCGCATCCGGTCAATAACGGTCAACCAAAGAAAAAGATGAAAAAAGTATTGCTTACTTTGTCGGCCGAAAAGTCGGGGGTAATGCAATCGCTTGCGCAACACAAAAATCGAACAAATCACATGAAAAAGAACCGATAAAAATTCAATAAGGGGCGATTTTGGGGGGTTGTAAAGAATTGAGAGGTAAAAATAAAAATGATAATACATGTTTTTTTTATTTTAACTTTCCTCAAGAATAAAATGAGGTTCAAATCTTCAAAACACTTTTTTCTATGCATCAAATCTACATTACTATACTTTTTCTCTCCATTTTTAACCTATTCTTTTGCATTGTTGCAGCTTTTGCAAATTTATATTTCAAAAAAGGCCTTCCGTTATTTTTGTTTTCTTTTTGCCCGAAAAAAAGTGTCAAAAAATTTAAATCGAATCATGTCGCTTCTAATGATGCCTTTCTGACTTTTTTCTGCCCCGACTGGCTTTGAATAAACTTTGAAATTCTTGCAGTTTCCAACGTTCCCAGTTTTAAAGAAAAGATTTTGTCTAGAATTAAATTTTCGTTGAAAAACTTTTGATTGAAAAATAGCCTTAGGGGAAACAATGATTGGCAAATGGCACAAATGAAGAAGCAATGAATAAAATGAAAGCCCTTTTTTGAAAAAAAGTAAAGCTTTCTTTGATTTGATTACACAAAAAATAACAAAATGAGCATCAAAATGAAGAGGTTAAAAATAGAAAAATATAAAAAAGTATTTTAAGTAATAAAAAACAAAATGCATGTTTTTCAAAATGCTTAAAAGTGGTAATTTAAATTTTAATAATATCTCTTTAAAATTTTTAGAAAATCACAGTCCATATCATGGAGGGTTTTTCTTTTACGGCAAAAATTACAATAAAAAGTTTTTGGGGTATATGTATTTTAGTTTTCTTTTCTAATGATACATATTCCATTCAGCATAATCGTATTTTTAAATACAAAAAATAATGAAAAGAATGAAAGGCAGATGGAGAGTTAATAATCCAATTAGATTTGGATATAAAATAAGATATGGTACGCGATCTCATTAAGAAATAATTAATAGAAAAATCAACGGCAGAGAAATCATTATGCTTTAATTTTTATTATCATTTCAATAATAGTTTCACTTTTTGGGATATCGATACTAATTAAAAACGTGCAATAAAAACTTTGGAATACATAAATGAAAGATTGCGATGATAATTAAATGTACTGTATCAACATAAAACAATAAAAAACAATTAAATTCTATTTTTTTTTATCTGATTTAAATGTAATGAGCACTTTTATAATTGGCATTTAATAACCCATTTTTATTCAGAGAGCTTTTTTTGAATCGTACATCTTCTTCTTCTGTTCAAAAACCGTAGAAAAAGAAACAGAAATTCAAAAAAGGAACGGATGAGACATAATAAAACGCAATGATGATGGCGGCGAGACGATTGTCGCATTTTTTTCTTAAAATAAGTTTACTTCAAATAAAATTCAATTATTTTAATTTTAAAGCAGGATGATAAAAAAAGAATGAGCAACTAAAAAAACAACAAAAATGGACCCTTTCGAAATTTTTTGGAAGAAGGAGTGCATGTTTAACATTTCCCAAGTTTTTAATCAAAGGATTTTTAGATGGTCATGCTCAACATTGATGCAAATGTTTTGTTTGCAACTTGCGATTTCTCAGATTACTTTTTCATCATTTCAGAACTTTCTATGCGAGTTGCGCAAGCTTTGTTTGAAATATTGAGAACTAAAAAGACGCATTTTGTCCGAAATCGAAGCTGTGACCTTTGCTTATTTTATTTAGCAAGCTTTGATCAAATATTACAGCTGTCTTGTTTTTCTGATTGAAAAAAAGAACAAGAACAAAATTTTAAAGCCATGAATCTGACCAAAAACTCCGTCGGAAGTAAAAATATTTTCTATGTAATCTACTCTTTGAGACAAACAAACCCATTTCATGGAACCTGGTGCAAATAGTATATTGGATTCAGAATCCTACTCATATGATTTTATTGTTATCGTTTTTGAAAGTCATGACGGTTTCCCAAAGAATTCGTTTAAGTTGCTACTGTCCTTCAAATTTCAGTTTTCGAGAGTCAGGGTAAAAAAAAGTAGCGACAAATGAAAAGGAACATTTTGTCGCTTCTCTTACTGTAAAATGGAAAAAAGTATTTGCCTCTGGCAGGGGTCGAACCTACGACCTTCCTTTGGGGAAAAAAGGGAGTAAATGAATGCATTTATTGTGGAATAAGAAACAACAAAGAAATAGTATAAGGATAAAATATTTCAAAAACAAAAAAACTAAAAATAAGAAGTTAATATTCGTTCAACTAATCATTATCAGAATCCTTTTCTTCTTCATTCGTATCATCGAGGCTCTGCTTATCAAGGATTTTTGCTCGATCAATATTCGCTTCAATAAAGTGCTTCTTGAAACAATTGGGGCCATGTTTTTTCCATGAAGTTGGAGTAATAGGAGATGAGCATTTAGGGCATAAATCTTCCTTTTCAAAACGAGATTTACCAAAGCAATGATCTTTTTTAAGATGTTCCATTAAAGCCTTTTCACTATCTTTTCTGTTACACAAGGGACAATGAAATTGCTTGTAATCTTTTTTGCCTTTTCTTCTTCTTATATGTTAAATATCTTGAGTTAGACCGACGCTCTAACCGACTGAGCTACAAAGGCAGTGAAGGGGGATGGACACATCGGATCAAAAAATGTCTCTATCGACACACAAATTTTTCAAAGCACAAAACAGTTTTTCACCAACAAAAGCAGCCAAAAAAATTTTTTTCTTTTCATAGTTACCACTGAAAAAGTAATTTAGATGATTGAATACTCTCTTGAGAATTCATTTCAATTCCATGGGTGTCATTTACCGCTTTTTTCTTTTTTGACTTCCTGACAGTCGGCATAAATGAAAGAAAGAGTTCAAAGCAAAGGATCGGTTTCAGTGTTTACAATCGCCAGTTTAATGGTGAGAAAAAAGATGGCAAATATTATAAATTTAAAGATTAAAGCAACATTGTGTATGATGATGAAAAGCAAGAGAAACATTCGGTAAACAAAAAAATACATTTTTATAAAAATACAATGATTTTTCGGGACTTTTTTATATGTGAAGCTTCTTCTTTTGTTTTGAATCTGCCATTCAATTTTCGGATTCTTTTTATTATTCAAATTTATTTTTGTCGTTCTTTTGTGTGTCTTTTATCTTTCAAAAATAAAACCTTGGCACTTATGTATTTTAAGTGCTCCTTTTATTGTTTGCTATTTTCTTTTTGGAAGAAAATATTGCGCAAAAGATTTTGTCACATCTGTTTCGGATTTTCAAATATTGGCATATTCAAGGCAAAAACATAAATTTTAAAGATACGTCATAATGTAATAGAAACTTTTTTTTCTATAGAAGGGGTAAAGGTTTCAACTTTTAATGTAGTATTTCAGTATAGGGAAGAACTAACAGATCAGCCAAATCTACAAAATAACGATGACCGATTAACTTTTTTAAAACAAAAAGAATTATAAAAATTATATGTAATTATCCAACCTTTTTTTCTTAGTTTCTTTTCCGACAAAAAAGTCAAAGCTCTTATAAAAGCTAATCCATGACATCTTTTTCTTTGTCATCGGCAGCTCTTTTTCTCTTTTTATAGCACATTTTATTTTACAAAAATACGATCCATGATCCTTTCATTGTCGTCGTCAATTGTCTCAATTGACCGAGGTTGTCCCTTTTTTACGATGAATGGAAAGCTTTTGTTTGGAACCGCACAGATGCGCAAAATGTGTTTTTACAAAAGCATTCATTCTGTTTTTTTACATTGCGCATCTTTTTGAAAACGAGAAAGCCTCATTATCATGGCCATAAAAAAAATTTTAGACAAGTGGATGAACAATAATTTTGAAGGACGTAAAAGGAAGGATTTGTTTAAGGCAGGCAAAAAAAGCTAAACAACAATAACTGATTGACATGAGAGACGGAAAGATTTTAAAGGGCTAGAAAAACAGGGGTGTGAAAAAAAAAAGAAATTAAATTTACCTATGGTTTTTACTATTCATGAAGATTTGGAAGAAAGAAAAAAGGCTTTAGAACCGTATGTAAATGAAATATGGTTCAAAATTGCTATTTCTTAATGGGAATGCAGTATACAAAAGATTTATATTACATTCGTTATGAAAAAAGGAAATCATAGAATATAAAATTAAAATTGCGGCAAAACATGGCTTTGGCGGAATTGCTTTAGATTCAATCAACAAAGACGATAACTACGAAATTTGTGGACCTTCTGTCTTTGATAGTGCAATCGAAATTCTTAAGAATTTAAAATCGCCAACCAGACGGGGGCACAGGGTCCGCCAGGGTACCATATATGGTACCCAACCTCGTGCCTCGCGCAGCGAGGCACGAAAATTTGACTATACAAGGATTTTTACAGATTTCAAAGTAACCTCATCGCGCAGCGATCCCAACGTACGTGAATATTTCAACCTCGCGCAAAATTTTAAAAACTCCCGGACCCACGTGCGCACGTCCGTCGCCAACACATTACTTTTTTTTTTAAAAAATGGTTGCATTTTCATCCAAAATTCATAGTTATAATTTATATGACTCATATTTATTGAATTTTTTAAATTTGTTATATATTTTAATAAATTTAAAATTTAGTTTATTTCTGTGATTTTTAAAACCAAACAAAATCATGCGAAATAAAGTTATTGTTGAGCAGTTGGTTTAAAAAAGATGCAACCATACTTCGAAAGGGGATAAAAATTCCGACCCCTCCTTCCGCCGTCTGAAAAGTGTCAAAAGAGAGGAGTACATTTGCAAGGGTAAGAAAGCCGAATTCTTAAGTTTGGCGATAAATATCCATAAATATTCATCGACAAATTTCAATTCGAAACTGTGTTAATGATTAACCAATGTTAACGCATCATTCTTACGAAAGAGAAAACGCAAAAGTCAATGGTGTCAACAAAGAAAAAATTTAAATTTTCTTAAAAAATTTGTAAATGCTTGGTAGTGTTTTCTTTTTTCGGAAATATTCTAAAATTGAAATAAATTTTGCTTATTTTTAAAATGTTTGTTGTTCATTAAATCGTTTTAGATGACAACAAAAGAAGATAAACTGTTTTCAAAACAACTGAAACTTTCTGTCACCAATAATAAAGATAATAGTACCCAATTTTCTTATGTAAATTTAAATCAAAGCAGTAAATGTTTTGATAATGCAACTTCAATCATTCATTCTTTCAGCAAATATACCAATTATAGAAAATCTGGTAAACAAAAAATTTGCAATTCCACAAAAATAATGCACGAATTTAATACTAAAAGATTTGTAACGTGTTTTCGTTAAAAAGGTATATCATTAGTTTGAATTAGTCATTCTCAAATTTGTGGAATTCAAGCCATATTTTTAATGTCAGGATTTACAGTAACTGGCAGTAACCAAGACACTCATAAATCATTGAATAAAACGACAAAAAATTTGATTTTAAAAACATCAACCAATCTCGCGTTAAATACAGAGGCTGAAGAAGAAAAAGTTGTAAAGAAGAAACGATGGATGATTGACAAGGATTCGACAAATAAAAAGAATAGCAGCACCTTATCCCTTCATATTGCAGCATATGAAAATTTCATTGAAGCCTCAAATGGTAAAAGTGAAAATTTACAAAAGAAATCTGTAGCATTTAAACCTATTATTTCTTTACCAAAACTTCAAGCAAGTTTAAGACGTTTCACAAGATCATGCTTATATTTACATCGTATAGGATCTCAGAGAATTTCCTCGACAAATAGAGGATGACGAAAATTCAACTTCACCAGAAGTTCAACAATTTTCAGCATCCCAAAGATTATTTTCACCAAATCAAGGTGGTTCAACAACCCAAATGCAAGCTCTCCCAGTAAGTCTCACGATCTAAATATTACGGTAACCTAAAAATTCAAAGTTTTTGTTCTCAAATGAGAACCAGGGCATAAATCACAGAGATACAAGAAAAATATCCTCTTATTTCCTTGTATTTGTCGGCCTATTCATGGCCTACAACCCGGTATCAACACAAATGGAACAAACTCCAACATGAAAAAAAGATCTTAATCAATTTGCCCCAAAATCACCAAATTTTATCTTCAACAACGCATTTTTTCTTGCCAAATTGCAACCGGGTTATCATTTTTAACGTTTGAGCTTGTATTTGTCCGGAATTCAATGCACTACAAGCCGATATTAAAAGATATAATTTAAACTCAAAAATGGAAAAAATAGACTATAATGAAACATTTTTACCTATAGATATACTTAGGTCTAAAATTTTTGGGTTTTTGACAAGATGGACATCTAAATTCCCTGTGACAATATTTTCAAATATATGTTACATCCAACTGAACTTTTTTTGATCACAACATATTATATTATATTATATTATATGTTGTGATCAAAAAAAGTTCAGTTGGAAGTTTCTAGCTTCATTTCTGTCATTACGTTCTCATGCCATGTTAGAAAAACAATGCTTTAATCCCTGATAAAATCTCAATGTCTTGTTGAAAATTTACAAAAAATATTTGAGTTTTTTGTTTTCCTTTTACTTTGCATTTTGAAAATAATAAAAATGTTTAATATTCCATTTTTGACTTTTAATACAATAATCCAGATTTGACGTTAACAAAGAATCCGGAATTTTGAAATATCCTCTTATTATTTCCTTCATTATAATTCTGGATTTATTTTGGATTTACAGACGTTTCCCCGCCCTGACTCAACATTGTTGAAAAAATACTCTTTTGGTAAAAAAACTTAACATATCATTATTGTGTAATGATTTCACAGAAAATTTTAAAAAAGTGTATAATATAAGTGTTTTTTATACTTAATAAAGTATAATATAATTTATATTATAAAATACTATACATATAAATTTAATTTAAGGTAAACAAATTCTCATCGCGAAAATCAATCCGTAGTATTACTGCGCTATTGCCGTTTGGAAGGACGAGATTTATCAGATTACCTGTAATGCTTTCAACAAAATTTCGAGGAGGTCTTCGATATTTTTCATCAACTCCCATATCTCATGGTCAATACAAATATGAATCAAGTTATAAGCCAGGAGCATTTTATCCAGAATTTCCCGATGATAAGAAGCCGACGCATATAATTATAGGAGCTGGATCGAGTGGATGTGTTTTGGTATATTCATGCTTAAATATATCTCTTCTGAGATTATAATAATTTCAGGCTAACCGTTTAACAGAGAATCCAGACAATCATGTTTTATTAATTGAAGCAGGACCAAAAGATCATTGGTGGAATTGGAAAATTCATATGCCTGCTGCTTTAATGTATAATTTATGCAATGACACATATAATTGGTAAGCTTATATTACCCCTAATCTCTTCTAAAATGTTTTATTATCTTTAGGTTTTATCATACAACTGCTCAAAAGAATCTCAATGATCGGGGTTTGTTATTATTCTTCTTAGTACATCTTCTGATTATTATGTGATATTAAATCTTAGTTATTTATTGGCCTCGTGGACGTGTATGGGGTGGATCTTCATCTTTAAATGCGATGGCATATGTAAGAGGACATCCACTTGATTATGATAGATGGGAAAAAGAAGGCGCAATCGGGTGGTCATATAAAAATTGCTTACCGTACTTCAAAAAGGCTCAGAATCATAATTTATCTACGGGTCCGGATGATAAATATCGCGGGCATGATGGTCCATTACATGTATCTCAAGGAAAATGTGATAGCTTACTTCATAAGGCTTTTATGGATGCTGGAAAAACTCATCCAATTGGATTTACAGAAGATATGAATGGATATCGACAAGAAGGCCTTGGTCCTATGGATATGACAATTCGTGAAGGTATTCGATGGAGTTCATCAAGAGCCTATCTTCGTCCCGTAAGCTTATTAAACTTTTAATTATAATTCTTTGTTACTTTTGCTTTAGATTCTTGATCGTAAAAATCTTTATACATCTTCTGGAATTTATTGCACAAAAATTTTGTTTGATAAGAATAAAGCAATTGGTATTGAATTTCTTCGTCAAATGAATGTTCCCGGTACAGATAATGTTGATTCTTTTTCTCGAGAAAAAATTTATTGTCAGGGCAATATTATTCTTGCTGGTGGCGCCATTAATACTCCACAATTGCTTATGTTAAGTGGGGTTGGACCTGCTTCTCATTTAAAAGCTCATGAAATCCCGCTTGTTCAAGATATGCCTGGTGTTGGAAATAATCTTCAAGATCATCTTGAAGTTTATATTCAAGAACGATGTAGCCAACCGATAACACTTTATAATCAAAGTTCATGGAGATTCCCTCATAATATGGTCCGAATAGGACTTCAATGGTTCTTTAATCGAACTGGATTAGCTGCAAGCAGTCATTTGGAATCTGGTGGATTTGCTCGATCTCGTCCTGATGTTGAGCATCCAGATATTCAATTCCATTTTTTACCTTCAACCGTTCATGATGATGGTCGTAAAGCTGGAACATGTCATGCATATCAAGTAAACTTGTAACATAATTTAAATTATTTTTAAATAAAAAATTCCTTTTTAGGTTCATGTTGGCCCAATGCGTTCAAAATCAAGTGGAACTATTCGTCTTGCACATAAAGATCCTCGACGTCATCCTCTTCTTGATCCTAATTATATGGCCCATGAAGAAGATTGGATTGAATTTAGAAAATGTATTGAACTTTCAAGAGAAATATTCCGTGAACCGTCATTTGATAAATTTCGTGATGGTGAAATTGGTCCTGGCCCTGAATGTAAAACTAAAGAACAAGTGGATGAATTTGTTCGTCAAAAGGCTGCATCAGCTTATCATCCGTCGTGTACTTGTAAAATGGGATTAAGTTCTGATTCAAATGCTGTTGTTGATGGGGAAACTATGAAAGTTCATGGATTAGAAAATCTTATGGTAATTGTTTTAAAATTTCAGTGATTTATATTAAAGTTTTCGTTGTATTTTATTTCATGGGATACTGTATTATGTTTTTTAGATCGCTGATGCTTCTGTGATGCCTTCAATTGTTAGTGGAAATCTGAATGCTCCAACAATTATGGTTGCGGAAAGAGCTGCAGATATTATTGATGGCAAAGCCCTTCTTCCACCTGAAAATCCACCAATCTGGAAACCTGATTCAAATTCTCCTGCTTATTAGTTGAATAGTTTATTTATTCATAATTATTAGTTACTATATTAATATGTTCTTTAGAAGAATACTTATCGGTCATAGGTTTTACTATGAAATTAGAATAAATTTTTTGAATTTAAAAAAATTTCAGTCATTATCAAAATTTTTGAAAAGCTATTTTATTTTACTATGCACAAATTTGGAAATCACGAAATCATACATAAAAGGCCAATATTGGTAATTTACATCGGGGTAGAAAAAATTTATTTTTTTCCAACTCCACCACTGTTGGAAGAGGATGAAGCTTGAGAGCTTGATCCACCTTGTTGTGGAAGAATTCCTGGATAGGCACCATATCCTCCTGTAAGAGCGGGATTAACAGCTCCATATCCTCCTAGTGCAGATTATATGCGCCATATCCGTATCCAAGTGCGGGATTGACTGCACCATAACCTCCTAAGGCTGGATTAATTGCACCATATCCACCATTGAGAGCTGGATTATAGGCTCCGTATGCACCACCAAGAGCGGGATTGATGCCACCGTATCCATTGAGAGCGGGATTAATAGAACCATATCCTTCAAGAAGTGAATTCATCCCATATCCACCATATGCTGGATTGATTGAAGACATGTAAGGATTATACCCGCCTAATGCAGAATTCAAGCCGTATCCATATTCAAGAGCAGGATTGACAGCACCATATCCGCCCATGGCAGCAGGATTAATGTATTGAGAACAAGCTGTTGCAGCAAGAGCAAGAACAACAATGCTCGATGAGAAGGAAACCATTCCGAAAGATTTTTATGTTTTAAATGCAGAAAGATAATTAGGAAGACAAAATTGGGAATGAAAATTTTAAATTTTTTCGGTTTTTTATATCCAATTTGTGATGTTTTTGTTTTGATTTTAAGCACAAAACGTTCAAAAATCTGGTAAAAATTAATTTTGACAACGCCTTTTTTGCTTAGAAGTATTGCTTTTTTTCAAACCCAATTTATGTTACAAGAGTTTTATTTAAACAGCTTCCAATTTATTCTTGTTTTTTATTAAAATAGCTAATATTAGCAAAAAATAGAAATGATCAACAAGGCATTTATTTATTTGTTCCGGATTTTGAATAACATGATTATTGAACATCGAAATCTGAATTTGAATCCAGTATAAAAAGGACATTCAAAATTTAAATTATTCAACGCAGTTCTATCATTCACAACTGTTTTAAATCCCTAAAAATGATTTCACTTGCTTCTTTTATTGTTCTGCTTCTTGCCACGAATACATTGACTCAAAATGTTCCTATTCAAAATGGTGGATCAAATTCACAAGCACAAGCCTCTTCAAATTCTGGTGGCACTGGAACCGGAATCAATCCTGCAGTTGGTGGTCCAAATTATCCAACTTATCCAGGAGGCGCTCTACCATATGGTTCTTCGGGTCTTGGAACAACCGGATTGGGTACCACTGGAGTTTTAAACCCATACAATACAGGACTAGGTACAACAGGTCTTAATGGATTAGGAAATGCTGGTGTATTGAATCCATATGCAACTGGCCTTGGATACAATGGAGCTGCTGGGCTTAATGGCATAAATCAAGCTGGACTTTACAATGGCATGAATGGTCTTGGAACCACTGGCTTAGGATATAATGGGCTAACTGGAGCTTATAATCCTCTCACTACCGGATATGGTCTTAATGGATTAGGAACTTCAGGTGCATACAATCCTCTTACGGCTGGATTGAATGGGTATGAGACAACTGGCCTTGGAATGAGTCCATATGGATCATTAAATCCATATTCTTCTCCATTTAACCCTGCCGTTACTGGTTTTGGAGGACTTAATGGCCTTAATCAAGCCGGGCTTTACACTGGCATGAGTGGTCTTGGAACCACTGGCCTAGGATATAACGGCTTAACTGGCGCTTATAACCCACTCACTACCGGATATGGTCTTAATGGATTAGGAACCACTGGTGCATACAATCCTCTTACCGCAGGATTGGGGTCATCTGGTTTAAATGGATACGGAACAACTGGCCTTGGAATGAACCCATACGGAACAGCTGGTCTCAATGGTCTTGGATACAATGGACTCACTGGAGCTTATGGTGTTAATCCATATGGAATGAGTGTACCAACAGGAGGATATGGAATGAACCCATATGCCGGATATCCAAGTGTGAATCCAGCTCTTACCGGAGGTTACGTTAACCCTGCTTTTGGAGGTATTAATCCAGGATTCGGTGGAGTTAATCCCGCTCTTGGTGGCGCATATCCAGGATATGAAGGAATTTATCCTGGAATGGGCGGCACTTCCGGATCAAATTCTCAAGCACAAGCAAGCTCAAGTTCAAATAATGGCAATCAATTCGGGAAAAAATAAATTTATATTTTAATTTAGTTTAACATTTTTGTGTATGTATTTTTGTAAATTGTAAATATTATCTTTATATTGTTCGATGAAATAAAACCGCTTCTTATGCTTATTAATGTTTGTGTAAAAAATCTATTTTGATATTATTTAAATTTAAATGACTCATAATTTGTAATGTTAGGTTGTTACTGTAGAATAACAAATCTTGCTTTTAAAACACAATATAAATTCGCATATATTTAAATATTTGAACACTTTGTTCACTTATTAACTTTTTTTATATATTAATACTAACAAACAATTCATTTGCTTTTTTCCGTTATTCAACAAAAAACAATATAATACAAAGTTTCAAAGAACGTGTAAACTTTTTTTCTCTCCCTTTAAAAAATTCATGAATGTCAATTTTTAACAATGAAACATGTTTGTTTTTTGAAAGTTGTTTGATTTTAATAAAATGGCTGATACGTTGTCAAAGAAAAAAGGACGGCCGAAAAATCATGATTTTTAAAGATCAAGAAATTTTTGAGTTGAAAAAAACTAAATTTTGTTTTTTTCTTTATTTTGCCTATTTGTTTCGTGACTTAAAAAAGGGTATAAAAAAAGAATTTTTCAGAAATTAATTAAAAACAATTTTTTCTGTTTTTTATTTAAAATTTAATAAACATGTTGTTTGCAATAATTGCATTGTTTATAAGCTGTTTGGTTTTTAATAATTCGGTAAGCTGATTTTTATGTATGACCATATTTGTACAGCTTTTTGTGAAGGGTTAATTGTTTTCACTGAATAGCAAAATAATTAAAATAACTCTTGTTTTTGAATTTGTCATTTTTTAAAAACACAAATGTTTATGCAAATCAAATTCATTTATTACAGGTATTTGCAATAAATCCTGTTCCCCTTGGGAAATATCCATATGTGGTGCAATTCGTTCGAGAAAATCCAAATTTAAAAGAAACTTTTAATTGTACCGGAACAATCATTCATCCCCGATATGTTTTAACTGCATTATCGTGTTTAACAAATGATGAAACATTGCCAAATGTCAATGACACACATATAATTTATGACACAAATCGACCACACATTTCTTCACCACAAAATATAGTGGACATCGAAAAATTCTTTTTTCCAGTATCACTGGAAAATATTACAGTTGGGGACGAAGAATATGTCGCAAAAAATAATATTGCAATCATTCAAGTGAGCAGGCATGAGAAATACGGCCGAAAAAACGGCCGGCCGCGGCCGCGGCCGAAAATTCGACGGCCGGGCCGGCCTCGCGGCCTAAAATTTTTGGCCGGCCGGCCGTGTTTTTCCTATACTAATTTTTTTGCTTAAAATTTTAGCCATTTCATTTTTTTTCCACCATGAAATTAAACAATATTTACATTTTGACATCAGATATCAAAGAAAAAGCGATTCAAAGTAAAAAACCTTAAGATTTATAACTTTTAAAATCATTAAGCAATCATCATACCATTAGTTTTTGTAACTGTATTTTTTTGCGGCCGGCCGCACGGCCGATCATGACGGCCGGGCCGGCCTCGCGGCCTGAAAAAGTAAGCCGGCCGTGGGCCGGCCGCGGCTGGCCGGCCGTATTTCTCATCCCTGCAAGTGAGTAAAATAAGAACGCGATAAAAAAAACAATAAAGACCAAAATGTTGCTGTGACATAAAATATCAAAATTTTTAGGTTTCCTCTGAATTTCCAATCAATAATAATGTTAATGCAACCATTTTAAGCAGCAAAACTGATCCATTAAAGCAAGAATATCGTGCTGTTGTAGTTGGATTCGGTGGAATTAGCAGGGGTATGTAAAAGAAACAGAAGTTTAAAAGAAATTTGAAGTTAAAATTTGTAGAAGGTGAAAGAAATCTGTTAGTGAATATTCGGGTGACATTAAAGATTTTACATCTGAAACAACTTCACTTTCTTCACCAAATGTTAAAATCAGAGTTGTAAGTCTCTTAAAAATGTCTTTATCATTTTAAAAAACTTACATAGGACAATTTATTTTTTATTGTTTGTAAAACTGTTCCAAAAAATTATTCAAAAAGCTTATCAAAATTTTCCAATTTATAGGGTGAAATTGGCAGCCCTTTATTAATTGAACAAGATGGCGTACTCAAGCAATACGGTATTGCTACACATAATCATAAGAACTCTGATGGGACAATAACGCGTAAGTTTTTTTTCTCTTTATCCTATTACTGTATTAAATATTATAGCAGTTTTTGGAAAAGTTGATCATCACTGTAATTGGATTCACGAAGTAACAAAAGATTTAGTAAAATGTGAATAAGAATATTTCATATAACTCCCTACACTTTCTTAAATTTTATATAAAAAATACTTTGAGTCTCAAATAAATGTGACAAAAAAAGAGAAAATTGTTTTCGACTCGAAGCTTAATTTACTGTCAGTTATATGTCACCTTACACATTCTCAAAAAAATGTTTTTTCTCCTTTCGTCACTCTTATATAATTTTAGTTTCATTCATTGTGTTCAAAAAGTTTTGTTTGAGGCTTGCTTTTTTCACCTTTTACTACAGTAAACATTCAAAAAAATTTATTTCATCAACATTAAAGCAAAGAAAAAATAACAAAATTAATCTTCATCAGATTCTGTAGTATTACTACTACTATCACCGCTTTCACTTTCTTCGTCATCTTTTTCACTTTTGTTATTATCTTCATCACTTTCATTGTCTTCTTCTTCGCTTTCATCTCTTTGAGCATTACCACCACCCAATGCATGAGCATAAGCTACTTCATCAACTGCCACGAAACGCATCGCCTTTTCTTGAGCAGCCTAAAAATTAATTATCAATTCTGACGTTTAAAAAATTCAAAACAAACTCACAGGCAAAGTAAATGGTCGATCATCAGATTTAAGAGCTTCCTCAACCATAAGTAAAGTTCCATAAAATACTTCAAATTCTCTATCAAGACGAACAAAAAGCTTTTCATCTTTTTTATTTCTTCTCATAAGTTCCAATTGTTGCTTTTTAGCCGCCTCTTTAGCAGCTTTTTGTGGATCATCAGGTTGTTTCGCATTAGTTGTTTTTGACGTTTTTGATGATTGCTTGGCTGGTGGTTTAGGTGATTTGACTGGAAGTTTGGCATATTGACCGCTTCCAAATTTTTGTTCTGATTCTTTGACAATGTCATTTGTGACTTCACCAATTAAGCGATCAAAAGCATTAAGAGAATCCCAATCACGCATATCAACTTTAGAATTACATTTTGATCTGAACTAAAAAGTTTAAAAACGATTAATTTTCGTTATCTAGAAATTTAGAGTTGCTTACTTGTTGAGTAATACAATTCATTGTAATATAAAAATCTGTCAACATTTCAACAACACCGGTAACAACTTGTTCATTTTTCGTTACCATTTCATTATCAATTTTAATAATTCGTAAAGTAATTCCAGCAAATTCTTCAACGATACAGCAAATTGTAACCAAAAAATCATCAGTTATTTCATCACCAATTTCAAGCTTAACGTTTACAGCAGTACGAACTTTTGCAAGTAAACTAGACATTGTTCGAGTCACAATTACAAACAATTGAGGCGCAATTTCAGTATTCAGTGATTTATAAGGAACTTTATCCACCTAAAAAATAGATAAAGAATAATTTGGGGAAAAAGATATTAAAAAGACGCACTTTATTTCCAGTTGTGATAAACATCAAGTATTTAACATGTTCATTTAAAGTTTTTATCCAAACATCATCACACTTTGAATGAGCAATAATTTCGAATACTGCTTTCCAAAAATCAACTGTTGCACCTTTATCTTCTAAAAAGAGCATCGTTTGGCATAAGATCGATGAATTCAGAGATTTCTAAATGTCTTACCAATTGCATGTTTCTCTGCAACTTCAATAATTAATTTATAAACATTTGTCCGAATTTCATTTGAAGAGCTTGTTAACATTTGACAAAGTTTACGAGCGACAGAAATAAATGCACAAATTTGTTTGTGATATTCCGGCAAAGTTTTTCTGGCCTCAAAAGTATCACGACTCCAAAAAATACCAGGAACAATTTTTTGATAATATGCCGCAATATGTTTTGAGGAATAAATTCGAAAATTTTTATCAAAGCCAGTTGCATTAATGTTATCACCTTCTGCCATATTAACTTCATGTTGGGCAACCTCTGAAACTTCTCTGCCAATTTGTGTGTATTCGGGATAATTGTCAACATCTTCAAAATTAGCAGAAATAACATTTTCAACTAAAAGAACTCAATTAAAAATTGAAGGATAATTCTGAAAAAGAACTTACAAATATCTTTTAAAGGTCCAGCACATCTAGCTTCATACTTTGTTAAGATATAAATGAGAATTTTACTGTAAGATTCAACAGCTTTAGTTTGTACACCGACATAAGCCTTCATTGCTTCTGTGGCCAAATTAGGCTCTTTAGAAGACCAAAATTTCAGAAGAGAACTAAAATATACTCACTCTTTAAAAAAATTACAAATTTTTAAAAATACCTAGCCATGGATGTCAAAGATTTTGATGAAGCTAAACATGTTGATGATTTTGGATCCAATAAGCTTACGGAATCATGAATACGAGAAATGAGCCATGACAAAAAAACATCCTTTAAAGTTGCGGTACCATCATTTGATTTAAGATCTTCCAACATTGGCCTGAAGAAAATATAGATCAAATTGTACCGTAAGACAAATGAAACTTACAATTCAATACTTTCTAACATCAGTGAAAGCTTTGGAACATTTATTTGAAGATCCTGACCAACATATTTAGAAGATTGCAAAGTTTCATCTTTAGCACTTGATTTTTTGGCATTTTTTGATTTCGACTGCGATTTTGTATTACTGTCACTTTGTTTTTTTGGTTTGGTTTCCAACAATTCATGAAGAGTTTTCCGTCGTGAAATAAAAGTACCAATTTTTCTTAACTTTTCCTCAGTTGCACCATTGGCATCTTTAAAATCCCAAAAATATTCAATGATGACATCATAAAGTTTAACAAGCATATATCCAAATGCTTTATAATATGCTGTTTTTGATGTATTAGGCTTTGTAAGATTTACGTTACTTTTATCCATTTCAAGATCTTCAAGATGAACATTTGTAACAGAATCAATATAATCAATGATTTCTTCTTGGGCTTTATCAATGATCTCTGCTCCACAATCAGCAAGTTGAGAAGGACCAGTATGGGTATTATTTTGGAGAGAGATAGTTGCAGCAGTAAGAATTGTAGCTGTTGCTTTTAATAATTGTGGACATTGATATTTCACAAAATCAATTCCGCCAGGGCTTTTTTCCATGTATATTTTAACATTTAATTCAGGAAGAGCTGTAAGTTCACCAAGAAGCAGATCCAGTCCATGAATAACAAAATAATTATTTTTCTTGCAAATGTCAACGATTCCCTAAAAATTGTGTTACTATTTTCAAAAAAGAGCTTTTTCATGATCCATGGTTTTTTCTTTATAATAATAATAATAAATATTAATTTGAACATACAGCCATATTGGTACTGCTTTGTTAATGTCTACTACAGCAAAAAAACGAACCTTATAAACAAGACACTGAGTTGCAGGTGATTGTCGCATGCACCGTTTAATACATTCAATAATTGGAATTGTATCCATTACAGAAGATGATGCTTTTTGCGTTGCTCGATTTATTTGTGATGAAAAACTTGCAAATGATTGAGAACATTGAAAAGCTGCTTTCGTTTCTGGTTGTTCAATGAGAGATCGAAGAAGTTGAAACATGACGGGAAGAGCAATTGATACCTAAAATTTTAAGACTGCGAAAAACAAAACTCAAGTATATAAAAGTGTACCTTTGACATTGAAAACATTTGAACTTTTACAGCATCGAAAATTTCTTTCCGCAATCCACTTCGTCGAATAATGACTGGCATTAAAGCTGACATAACCTTTACGGCAACTTCAGAAGGAAGATCACAAATATGCCGCGCTAATTTATCAAAAACATTCCAATTCATAACCAACATGCTAGGATTTTTATCTCGAAGTTCCACCAAGACATCAATAAAAAAGTATACAGTAGGGATTTTGGAAGCATTGGAACAAATTGCATTAACAAGAGATTCCAGTGGCTCAAGAGTATATTTTTTGTCAGCTTCAATGGTAACGGATAAAATTGTATCAACAAGAAGCCGTCGACCAATAAATGAGATATCATTTTCAATATGCTCCAATTTTCCTTCAATAATATTAAAGGATGCTTTCTTTGAACTTGATTCAATTAATTGAATTGACAATATTACAAGACCACGAGAAAGAACATCTGCAGCAATTTCACAATTTTTGATTACTAAAAATGATAATATTACAATAAAAGTGAAAATTAAATTTTCCAACTTACAGTCAACAATAACATAAAATTTAGCTTTAATTTCACGTAACTTTAAATCATTGATTACGGTATAAATCCATCCATCGCTTTCAAGATTATCAGCAAATTGCCAAATTCTTGATAAAGATAATGAAAGCATTTTTGAAACCTCTGCAGAATATCGGTATGATGAAATGAGGCCAATTTGACACATTAACCCAAAAACACTGGAGCGAACATATTTCTTATGTTTCTAAAAAACAAACTGAACTATAATCCCCGATTAAAAGAATTCAAACCTTAAAAACTTTAAGAACAGCTTTTCCAACAAATGGATGACGATGAAGAACTTTCATAAATTCAACGATTTCATCTGCAATTTGAAGAAAAAAGGAACCATCTTTCTTTGCCCAAGCTTCACAAAATGCATAGATAATATCATGAATTTCAGGGTCAGTAAAATTTCGTAAACATGCTGTAATCTTTGCAAATCCAAGTTTTTGTGCAGACGTGTCTTGCAAAAATCCATTTTTCAAAAATCTTTCAGCGTAAGCATGAAAGACAGCAATTTGATCATCGTCACTAAAAAACCAAATAAAAATTACTTTAATATGGCTACAATGTAATGGAAGAAGCGGGGCCTAAGTTCTTTGTTAGAACATGTAAAAGACTACTGTACTTGAAGAAGTTAAAAATATGCAAATGATTTGAGTATGCTTTCATCTATTAAACTTGTTTGCGCAGTCAGAAATAAACAGGTGAAACAGATGCTGTTGCATTAAATATCTAATTGCATTTAAATTTCAGTTGCCAGCAACGTTTACTTAATCATTAAAAACATTTTTATAATACACTAAAAAATGTACTTTTTACTAACAAATTTGGTTGTTTTTAAACTAGCAATTTTTAAAACTTTCTACGAAAACTAAATAAGCCTTAATTATCGTATCCCAACATATTATTTAATGACATCTTCTTCGTGCCCATAATATCTTTATATCTGTAAAAAACTACAGCTTTCGATTTTGGAAAAATTGAGAAGTTTTCAAGTTGCTATAAAAGTTTCACATTTCAATCTTAGCAGCCAAAAGATAAATTGAAATGGAAATTCGGGTACAACTGTTACTGTATATATTAAACTTGATTTCAGCTTTTATTGCTCTTATATTATTTGTAATTTACATTAAAAGTGGTATAACAAAAATATTTTTAATTCCAAGAAATCTGAGGTATTTGTTTATTATGGCTTATTTCTAACAGCTTTACAAATACAAAATCCTAAAAAATTTAGATTATACTTGGCAACTTCATTTATTTCTTGTGGTGTCCTTCAAGCCATTGTTGGAATCACATTCTCCTTATACTATCTCATTTTTCGAAAGGAAGACGACATTATTTTTAAATCATTGAGGTTATTACAAAGTATTTCATCTCAGCATGTTCGGGGTAGTTTATTTATAACAGTAATTGAACGGATAATTGCTACAATATTTCTCGAAAAGTATAACGCAAATTCTAATAACCTTATTTCTTTTTGGGTTCTTACATTTGTGACATGCTTATTTACCGTTATTCATTCTTTCTTAACAATTGGTTGTAAGCTCTTTTACGCAGTAATCATATAATTAATAAGCTTAAAAATAACTTTGCAGGGATATATTTTGCTGATTTAACGTACATTTACTATACTGTAGTGAACATAGCAACATTCACACATTTTTTGACACTAATTGTTGCTAAAATTTTACATTCTCAAAACCAAAAAATGTACAAATTACTTGCATACCGTGTGACATTAAAAGGAAGGCATCAGGTAATTAAACATTCATGAACTTTAAGTTTTAACCAAACAGCATCCTTAATTTAGACCTATTTAAATGCTACACTTTTTAGATTTTTGAAAACATAAAAGTACTAAAAATATTATGGCCAACAATAGTCCTATTTACAATCATAGCTCCAATAGGGGTACTTCTTGCTGTTGCTTACAATATTGCCTTTAAAGAGCAAGCTCCAGGCGGTTTATTCTTTTTAGTCAGTAATAACGTTTACATTGTAGCTGACAAAAAAAGATTTTTTAGACTTATAATCCAGCTTTTGTCCTCATATTTCTCTACCTGTTAAAAGATAGACTAAAAGCCAGAAAAATAATGCCTCACAGCATTCACACAGTTCATTTACCAGTCATAAGCGCAATGGGGCAACGTTTACCAACAAGCTTTTCAACGGATGTTTACTTCAAAGATTTGCAAAAACAGTGGAATTAATAAATAAACAAAAATAGATTGAAATTAGCTTCCGTGAACTTTTATAAATTAACTATATGATAAAGATTGTTAAAATGAACTCACCAAATAACACCAACAACACCATTAATAGCTATATAAGAGCATGTGTCCAATAACTTTTCAAAAACAACTCTGTTAGTCATGGAAGGATCACGCAAAGTCGCAAGCCAAACAAATAATTTAACAGAACGCTTTTTTGAAATTTCTTCATCTTTAAAAAGCAATGATGTTGCGATATGAATATCACGAATCATCTGAGTAGACATTTTACTAATCTGAAAATCAGCAAGTTAATCCATATCGATAGAACAATGATGTCACTGATAATCTTCTTTAACAAAAAGTAAAGCCCTTACTTCATCTTTATACAAAATTTCCAAATCGCAAGCAGTACCAGCATTTAATTCATCAACTTCAAAAATCTTTAAAAAGTTAACAAGCACATAATATCGATGTAATTCATCAACTTCAAATCTCTTCATCAAATCGATTAATGCTTTTAAAAAGCTATAGCATAAATCACCCTTATCCAAAAAAGAATTCGAAATAAGATGTCTGAACATTGATTTCTGAAAATGATTGATTAAAAATCTGTTGTGTATCTTGAGAAAAACTTACATAACGTTTTCCATTTTCAGCGAGATTTGGATTCACAAATTTATTAAAATTTTCACGAAATTTTTCTGCAGATTCTTCAGTTTGAGTCGATGGTGCTCCTTCAGGATTATCAAAACGTTTTGTGTATTCATTAACAAAAGCCTTGCACCAATTTATGAATTTTGGTGTTGTTGTTGCTGCTGAACTCTGAGTTGAAAGTCCTTGTGTGTTACCAAATAAGCTTGCCATCTAAATATTATATTATTGTTTAAAAATATATAAAAAAGTGGAGGTCACAAAAAATAAAACAAAACGAAAATATCACAGATTTCGCAAAAATATCAAGAATTTTCTTGTAAGTTCGTTTGTAGAGCGGTAAAAATTAAGCAATTTTCGTTAAAAAACATTTGAATTTTTTATGTGTCATCTCTTGGCAATAGGTCTCTCAATGACATCATTATAATAAAGCTTCTTTAAAAAAGATGTTTCATAATGAAATCAAAAAAGCTTAACTTTTATTTGCTGCTGTTTTTTTGATTTCGCAAGAAAGTTTGCGAAGCTGAAAGTTATTGAAAATCACGTTTCAAAATTTAAAAAGCCAAAGTCCCTGATTAATCAAAAATTTTTAAACTTTTTTAACAGCGAAAATTCCTAAATTTCAATTTCTTTCATCCCATCGAACTTCATTGCGTAATCAAAAAAAGCAGCAAGTGAAAGATCTCTTTTGAACTGTATTAGTCGCTAAGCTTAATTTCGTTTATTCAAGATTTTTGATCTCTGTCGTGTCGTGTCCAAAAAAGAACAAAAAATTCTTGTGTTCTTGTAGCTCTCAGTTGGTAGGTTCGAGTCCAGCTTGGAGCCAACACAAGAACTAACTTTTTCGGTATCTTTCCGGTTTATTTCATTTGTTGATTGATAATTAAAAAATATTTTAAAATGCAAATTTTGGGTACTTTCATCCGAGAAAACTTCTTCAAAAGTGGCATATTCGGAATCAGCGTAAAAAACAAAATGAAATTTTGTTGACACCAATGACTTTAGCATTTTCTCTCTCAAGAATAAGAATGATGTAATACCATTGGAGAACAAAATTTTTAACAACGGGCTTATTCAGAAAAGGTTCTTTTCAAATTAAAAACTTTATTATTTATTACATAAAATAAGATAAGTATTTAAGCTTCAAATTTGAGATTTGCTTTGACACGAGTTGTTTAATTGATAAATTTGACATCTGATTTATTTGAGATTCCGAGATAAGATAAAGGAGCAATTGGTTGATGAACAAAATTCCATTGATGGTGATCTTTTGCAAGCATTACAATTGTTGAATATGGATAATGCGTGCCCATTTCAGTCATATCCGTATCAATAATTGCCCGAGGGGGACATTTTCGTAAAGCTTTGATTGAAGCATCAATTGAAGTTGCATGTGCAAAAACTGCAATTTGATCGGATTCAGGTGTTGATGAAATAATTGATGAAAAACAGGAACGAATTCGAGAATAAAATTCATCAATTGTTTCTCGTCCAACGACTTCTTCCAATTCTTCAGCCTTCTTAAATGAAATATATTCTGTATCAATTGGATATCCGGCTTTAACAAGTTCTTCAACGGTTAAAAATCTGAAAAGTATATATAAGATATCAAATCATTAAAAAAACGTTCATGAACTCGGGAATTTGGGGGAGGGAAAAAGGGAAATGTTGTGAAAAAATGGTAAAATCATTGATTGAAATGCAAGAAAAATATAAACGAACCGTGGAATTCTTTTATACCATTTTGTCCAATCAAATAATCCAGGTTCAACACAAATTTTGATGTTTTTATTCAATCCTTTAATAAAAGCAACAGCACTTTGAATGCAGCGAAGTGACGGGGAAGCATAAATTCTTTGAAGAGGCCAAATTTCATGTAAACGAAAAGAACGTCCAAGAATTTGAGTTGTTAACTGAAAAGTGAACGGTTAATTGTAAAAAAAAGATAAAACAAACAGCTCCAATTTCAGTAATTGGTGAATCATTCACATAATCACCGATTCCACCGGGTCTTTTTAGCATTTCAAGAGGTTGATTCAAATCTGTTGGTAAATATTCTCCAGAATCCGTAAAATTCAGATTCAACCATTCCGGAAAGATTCGATCAATTCTTTCACCATTTCGAATTAAAGCAATCACTTTTTTCTAAAAAATAAAATTATTCATTGAAGAACTTTAAAAAAATAAAACAAACATGTTTCAAAGATTTTGGTCGATCAAAACTTGCAACTTTGAAGACATTGTTTCGATTTAGCTTTTGTGGTGGTCCACCTTCTGATTGAATTGCATCACTTTCTTTTTCAGCCATTTTTTATAACAAGGAAGGAATAATGAAAGGCAAAAAGCAACAAAAAAAATGATAGCTTTAAAAATTTACATTTTCTCAAAAAATAAATTCAACTCAATTTTGAAAGATTACTGTAATGCAATATTCAACTCGTCAAATTTGCATTTATAGTGATGCATAAATACAATTGTTATTGTAATTGTTTTTCTTACTCACACATTGGACAAAATATCGGTTTTTGTGAACGGACGGTTCTCAAAATTCGAAACAACATATATATAATATATATATGTAATACTTGTATGTGAAATATGTTAAACTTAAAGGTTGTTAAAATAAAATTATTGAAAATATGATGTTTTTTTTTTTTTCTCAAGGATCTTTTCAGCAACAACTTGCAAATCCTTCCTTGTCATCTCAACCAATACAATTTACTTCACACTCATTCATCATATTCTTTATCACAAGGATTTTATCCTTCTCAACAAGGTACTGTAGGTCCAACACCATTATATCCACCTCATTATCAATCGCAGCAAAAACAACCGCATCACCCACGTAGCAACATTCATTTGATATATAATATTCTCAGCATTCTTTTGCTCCACAACAACAACCCCAACCTGAAAAATCTATTCAACCTCATGAAGATGAATATGAGCTTGAATCCCTAGCTGACCACCAAAACCTCGAATGGAATTTGATATTGCTTCAAATGGATTGAATGGGAAATATTAACTTCCGGCAACACTTTTTATGATTTGTGTGGATCGAATTTATCAAAGTTTAAATAATTTAATTTTGGATTTCTTTCCTGAACCTCCTTTAGCTGCTCCACAACAAAGTGATATAAAAAAATCTGCAGAATCTAACGTTAAAACTGCAAGTTTTGATATTTGTCCTAAACCTCTCGAATCTAACTTAATTACAGTTCTATGATGCATGGCAAGATCTTACAGCTGATTTTATTCGAACTGCTGTTGAATGCCAGCTTGTTAATCCACAAGAATATTGTGCTGCTGGTGAAACAAACGATCTGGAGAAAACAATGGTTCGACAAACAGAGTTTCCAAAATGTGATGATAATGGAAAAGCTAATACTTAATTCAAATAACCAATTGGCGACAAACCCTAAGCATTATACAAACTGTAAATGTTGCAACTAATAAAATTTATATGCACATAACAAATAACAGAAAATTAATAAAGATAAGAAAACAAAAAATTATTCGAGAATTTGTATATCATTATCCGAGTCATCATTGATGTCTATAACAGACATTAACCCTTTGCATTCAGCAAGTGAATTTTCAATTTCTTTAGGTTCAAGATAACGAGTAGATGGTCCATGACATGGAGGTTGATCAGCAGTTTGAGCATGTTGTTCTGGATACACAGGAGTAGGATGTTTCGACTTTGGAAGTTGTTCTGGATACACAGGAGTAGGATGTTTCGACTTTGGAAAATCATCTTTTAAAACATTTAGATCAGGTAGAACACGACATAAACGAGCAGCATGAGGCTTTCTTAATGAATCAAGGATAAGAGCTTGATAATCATTATTGACGCAAATATATTGTGTACGAGAGGAATTGATATCACAAGGAATTTGTTGAAGAAATGTGCCATTGCTATCAAACAGCTGGAAAATATTTTTGTATAAATATGAAAAAAAATCTATATGAACATACCATACATATCCGTTCTTTGCAATTCGTAACAATTATTCGTCCTTTAGCATCCATAAAACCACCCGTAAGTCGACAAAGTGCAACACCATTATTGCAATCTTGTTTGAGCATTAAATTAAGTTCACGAGAATAAGGATTAAACTTATAAAGATTGAAAGCACCAATCGCTAAAAAGCTTTCTTGTTAAAAAAAGAAAATAAAATAAAAAAATGCATACTGTAATCCACAACCAAAAGTTTAGTTTCAGAAACATTTATAAACGATGCAGCAGAGGGTTGACCTTCGTCATTTGCAAGAGCATGTGGTTCATACGGGTAACACATTGGCTAAATAGGCAAAATTATATATGTTTTGTGATCAATTGTATAAATAAATTACCGTATCTCCATTTTGAGGAACAAGAAAGATGTACCGAAGTCTTGGGTGAACAGTAACTGAAATATAGCTATATTTAAAAATATAAAAAAATTTGTGCGTACCAAAATCTCCAGCTGGAGTAACAGCTAAACCACGACAACCATGATGTGGAAAAAGTGAACGACGTTTACCAGTTCGCTTATCATAGATTGAAATACCATTGTTATCAAGAACGCCCAAGCAATCACCATTATTCAACAATGCTACAGCTGAAGGTTCTTCAAAATCCGTAATACTACGAGTAACCAGGAAGCAATCTTTATTGATAAAAACAATTCCTCGATCTTTATCTGAGACAATCCAGTTTCGACGACGTTCATCATAAACACAATGATAAGGACGGGAAAGCTCAACCAAGCTTGTCGCAGATGAAATTAAACGTAAACCTAAATATATAAATAGATGTATATATAGCTTTAATATATGTATAAAAAAGTAACTCACAAGGTTTTTCATGAAGCTTTTCAAAATCCGGTAACCAGTTAACCCGTGATAAAACACCAGTTGGTGCATCAGATAAAGAAGGTTGTTGAAGAGACGGTGATGTAGATATAGTAGAAGCAGAAATAGAAAGCGAAGACGGAGAAAGAGAAAACATTGGACGTTGCGGAAATCTACCAAGGTAGGCCGGACGAGCAGGTTCACGAGTCTCACTGGAGTATGGTGTATAACGTCGATTTTCACGTTTTTCACTTCGTGTATATCGTTGAACATTAGGTGGTTGTTGATTTCGATCAGGTGTAACTGGTGGAGCACGATCAGGAAAAATTTGTCTTAATGCAAGTTCATGCAGCATTTGTCCAGCACGAGGTGGATCATTCACAGCAACATTCATGATTTCCATTATTTCATCCAAGGGTAGTTGAGTTTCAGCTGGTACTTCAGCAACACGAGAACGACGAGGCTAAAAAGTTTATTATATATTATGAGGGATATAAAATATGAATATACTGGTAAGATTATATCCCTCTCAAAGAATTAGAAAAAAGGAATAGCCTATAGGATATATACAAAAAACTCATATGCATATTTTAACGGCTCTTTTAGTTCTCGAAAAAACATATCTGAAGATAATTATGTTCAAATAGTTGCCAGAAAGGGATAAAGAAAAAAATATATATAAAAGAGAGAAACATACTCTTGTCAAAGTTGAAGTTGGAAATGGTGGTGGTCCAGTTGGAGTAACATCCATTTTTGCAATCTAAAAAGAAAAAATTCTGTATTATTAATTGATAATCAAAAAGAAAGAACAAAAAAGGCGTAAAAGAGATTGCGCGAGAGAAAAAACAGTACAAAAAATAGCTAAAATTGTGTGAAAAAGCAGCAGCAGCGTCGAAGTTTAGCCTATAGGCTAAACTTCGACGAGAGAAAAAACAGTAAATTGTGGGAAAAAGCAGCAGCAGCGTCGAAGTTTAGCCTACTGTTTTTCTTTGTTACTTTGCAATCAATCGTGTCAAGACTTCTTTATAAGCAAACTTTTCAAAATTTTCCGTTAAATTTTTTTTTGCAGATTTCATCTTCAATTTTTACAATTTTTATAACCTTTTTTTGTATTTATCCCGTATCTTTCGACTCAAGGCTTTTTTATATGTATTGAATTTCATCAATTTATTGTTTTTAAGATAAATTAATTAAAGCAGTGTCAATGTTTTTTCGATCAGTATTTCTAAAATTTTTTTGAAGCTTTATTTTCTCTCTTGCTCGGCTTTTTGTATGCATATATTTGACATTTATTTTGTTTAATTAGACAGAAAGTTTATTGTTAATCAGTAACAACATTAATAACACCATCTTTAACATATCCTCCTGTTGATAATCTGTTATGAAAGTATTCCTTGCAAGGTTCCTCGGGGATGTAAATTTATTACGTATGAATTGGATTTTGGGTTTGTATAAAAATATGTTTTATGAATCTTACTGTTTTTGATCACTTACTAAATTAATGAGTTTGGTTCTTGTAACTTTGACAAAGTTTCTGTTATTCTTTATTGTAAGAACTTATTGAATCAGTTAATCACGCGAATGTATCCCTCAATTGATTTTTTATTAAAAAGGCTTATTTTTTATTTAATTTCCTGCAAATATAAATGATATTAAATAACTCCCAACCGAAACTCTTCTTTCTTTTACTCGCAAGTTTAAAATAATCTCATCCTCTTTCACAAACGCGTTCACAATTAACTTTTATCATCCGCGTTTTCAATTCCAGAAAGATTACTGTAATGTAATATTTCAGTTTGTCAAATTTGCATTTATAATGATGTAATATGCAAATGTCGTTGTTACTGTAATCATTTTTCCTGTTACTCTCACAAGTGATAGTAACCAAAACATTTGGTAATAAAATATGTGCAACATTTTTATGTTTCGTCCTTGAGCATGTTGTGAAGAAGATAATTATTTATCATGTTTTTATTAAAACCCGTAATAATTAACGTAATACAGTGATTAACAATATGTACAAAACATTCAGTTTTTATAATTTTATCATACTGTATTAGGTAATTTGATAGCTTGATCATAGGTTGGTAACTTTGTTGAATCCATCGATGCACCTGAAATATTTGTAAGGAATTGTCCAGATCTGAAGTCGGGTATTTCTTAAATTTTCGAACCATCTCCGTCAGATTTTTTGCTTCGAAGTTTGCCGCTTTTAAGGTGAGCGTTATATTTTGGCTAACCCCTTCCACCCTTCAAACACCCGACGTCAGATCTGGACAATCCCTAATATCATAGATAAAGATTTTTAAAGCAGGAAAAACTGTGGATCACAGTCAGTGTATTCGCGCCGTCGCCGACGACGGCGGTATTTTGCAAAACTTCAAAAGACTTTGCCGTACATCAAAGGATGCCACCGACGGCGGTATTTCCAGTTTTCCTCTTTGGCGACGGCGGTGTTTCACAAAAAACGAATACACTGATCACAGTTGTGATGTAAACATTCTAAAGGTTTGTTTAACATGATTTTTACACATGCTTCCTTTGGCATTATTTAATGATTTAACAAAATTTTTGTTTTCTTCTCTGTTAAAAACAGAAAAAATATTATTTAATTGAATACTTACGATCATTTTCTAAATGATAAGCTGGAGGTGGAGGAAGTTGTGGAGCTTGTGGATAAGTTGAGGATTGTGCCGGAGGTCGGACAAAGTATACCGGGGATGATGAATCGGTTCTGCGTCTGCTAAAATTCGTCCTTTAATAAACTTCATTGTTTAATATTCTTTAAAAGTGGCCTTACCGTAATCTTTGATTAGGTGTTTCAAAAAAATCATGATCACAGAATCCCCACAAGATTGTCGGCAAACGGAAAAGCAAAACCAAAGTGGCTCCAAAGAAAAAATATAATTCTAAGCTACATTCCCCTGAAGAAATTTTTTCTAATTAGTTAAATTGTAGTTGACAATGAATGACGCTTCCAATTGAAAAAAAATTTTTGTTTTTGCATAAATTTTTTGATTAACTTACGATTCATGTAGCGAACTTCATAACCATTTTCATCAAATGATGTGTAATCAGTTGAATTTATTTCGGCACATTTGACCTCATTTTTCTCTTTTGCAATACTGGTGCTCAATACAATTCCGAGTGTACCAAAAACGCATTGAAGAATCTAAAAAATATTTATGGGATTAAATTTATGTGAATATTTGCTTACAATTAAGACAATCGTTGCACAGGTTATTGAAAATGGATTTGTTAATTGACCAATTGATTGACGTTCTTTGATTCTTTGGACATAAAATGTTAGAATTGCAATGAAATGAAAAATAATACAAAATACATGATACCCAATTCCGACACTTGAAATCATTTTTGGATAACTGTATAAAGCTACTCCAAAAGCAAGTGTTAACCCAATTGGAAGGAACAATAGACAAACCAAAAATATTGTAATAAAAGGTTTTGTACATGCCATTTTTAGCTTTAAAATAACAATTAAATCTTTGATTGAAAAATCTACAAAACGCGGACATAAATTAAATCACAGCCAGTCTAATGAAGAAAAAAAAACGAACATTAAGAAGCGATATTCAAAGCTGATAAACATTAAACATTAACTTGCAAAAACAAAACCTCATTTTTATGAATCTTGATGATTCACTTTGTGTTATGTCTGTCTTAAAATCAAAAAAATGTATCTCAGATAACACGTGCGGAAATTCTGATTCCTTAAGACTTTTGATATTTTGTTCACGGAAACGTCTGAATCATCAGAAAATAAAAACTTATAAAAGCAAAAGTTGAGCAAAAACTTTGAAAAAAGGAGTGCTTTTAAAAAAAGTTTATTGCAAACAAAAACGGTTTTCCTAAAAATAGCGAAATTTAATGTTTGCTACAGTATCTCTGAGACACTCTGAAATTAAAAAAAAATCAAAACTAATACAGTTTAGTCAAATTTGTAAATGTTCCTAGAGAGAAAAGAAATGCTTGTAAAGAAAATGTGATTCAAAAAGATGGAACAAAAAAAAAACAAAATCAAAATTCGTGCTTAATTTTTTTTGTTAAAAAACGTAATCGTAAAGATAAGAAACGGACGTAAAAATAGAGGGAAAAAAGAGATGAAAAAACAACACACAAAAGGACCAAAAAGGCGTTGAATCTATGAATTATTGATTACAAATACCTTTCCGTTTTCATTGCTTCTTTCATGAAATAATACTGCTTCATCTTTGAAGCCATGTTTTTGGAGCAAAAATGAAAGATACAAAATATGAAATTTGAGAAGCGTTCGATTTTTCCATTTTTAGACAAAATTCAAAAAGCTAATACTTCAAAGAAAAAAGGTATGATTCTTGCAAATTTTATTGTCATTTTAACATTTTTTTTCTCTCTTATCTTGGTAACCTCGTTGTTTTTATACAAAAATATTGATGTTCACGTTTTTGATGCCTGAAAAAGAAAAACAACACCAAAATCTTTCATCATTTATTACGAATGAAAGATTTTTGATACATATTTTGAAACATCGAAAATTGCTTACGAAAATGCAAAGGAATCAATTGCTTCTCATTTAATTTTAGCATTAAATCATTTAGAAGAATTCAAGCAATGTTCAAAGGAAGAAAAATTCAAAGAATAATTTTTATATTTTGTTACTTTTGTTGTCTTGATACTTAAAGTTCCCATATAAACAATAAATTGCAAAATCTATTGTTCATTTCAAAAATTTCAGGAATCACACTGCAGTACTGTACACTGTTGGAAAAAAGTAGCAAACATAGCAGCCCCGTTAACCGCAGAAATCACAAAGATATTTATAAAACTTTAAACATTTAAAAAATCAATGACACATAGTGAGAATATTTACAACATCAATAAAACTAACCAAAACAAAACTTATAACATATTTTAATGGGGCAATTTCGTTATACTCTTTTTTCATGTTTACCCGCATCTTTTGTACACATTTTAATAACATTAGATTGTTGAATTTGGTTCAAAATGAGTAAAAAGAAGTTGACAAAGTAATTTTCGAGGAACTGGAAAAGTTGAAATAATGCGACGGAATTTTTCATCAAATTCAGCTAAACATAATGAAAGTCTTTCATCGTATGGTGCACGTTCTCTTTCTGGAATTTCGCCTTTCAAAACAGCAACTTGAACATAAGGTTTTCGAAACATGGCAGGTGGATCAAAGAATTTTTCTTCAATTTTAACACGTTTATCATCACTATCACTAAAAGATAAGTTAAAGGTAAATATATATATTTCAAAGTTATAACTTACCAAGATTCAGCTCTACGCTTTCGACCAGTTACTGATGGACTTGAAGAAGACGATGTATCGTCACGTGGTTGATGAGGTTGTGATTGATTTCGACGTCTTGGGGTAATCTGAATGACATTTAAACGACCATTACGAGCACGACGTTCACCGGCATTTCCATCAGCACCAAGTCTTGCACGAATTAAATCTTCAAATCTATCTTGAATTCGCCGTCGTTCCCTATTGAAATCAATTCGATTTCCAACTTCATCTTCATTACGACGACGAAGACTTGGACCAGGTGCACTAAATGCAAAAAATATCATTAACCGATGAAATATGTTAAAATCACTTACGGTTGATCTTCATCATTTTCAGCAGGATCATCTCCGTCACCCATTAATCCAGCTGCAACAGCATTAATCATCATATTTTCAATATTTTGAGCGGGGACGCCATCTCGAAGATCAACTTCTTCATTTTCATCATCACTTGGTTGAGTATTAACTTCATCATTATCACTATCTGCTTCACTTTCAAAACCATCAATTCCTTCAAATGGATCATCTTCAATTATTGCATTAATTTGTATATGCAAACGAGCGTGCCGTCGAAGTGAATGAATGATATAACCCTAAAAACGAATTCTAACACCGTAATAAATAAAGATATTATATTACCTCAGAATCAGTTTCAGGTGGTATTCGAGGATCAATATTTTCATCACCGTTAAGATCCATCATTGCCGGTTGAGGTTGATCAAATAACATTTCATCTTCAGATGCATCCCTTGGATATCCAGTTGAAGGAAGGGAAGTTTTTTGATTTACATAAATTTTATTTGTTTTACCAACAACATCACGAGCATTTTGACGAATTGAAGCACGGGTAATATCGAACAAAGAACGCGGAAAAGCAACAAATGGCAATTCAACGTATTCAATTTCTTCATTTTTGTCTGAAGTTGTTGGTTTAATCATATCACCAAATTGAACAGTTGAAATTTCGCGACAAAGAAATGTTTTTTCTGATGCACGACGAATACGTTGAAACTAAAAATTACATCAGGATTATGGTATTTGTTCAAGCTCACAGTTCACTTACAACGTCACCATATGGCATAATACAAACACCATCAATTTTTAATAACTTTAAAAATTTTAAACGTTCTCCATTAGGAACACATGCGCCACAGTAAATTCGATCATATTTCATTTCAGTTTTAATATTGAAAGCATTACCTAAAAATAATGTTCAAACGCAATTCAAAATAAAGTAAAAACGGGAAAACCATTATAATATTCAGGAGGACACCAGTCAAAGGCACTAACGACTGCATCATTAATAAAATATTCTTTGATTTCATTTGCATATTGGAGAATGTCTGCATTAATTTCAATGCCATGATTAACTCCAAGACTTCCTAAACACTTTATCCAGTTAGAGGGAAAAAATATATTAGTAAGCTTACCAATAGCAAAGCCAACCATAGAGGAAAGATATCCAGATCCACTACCAATATTTAAAAATGACATTCCTTTCTTTAAATCAAAATTTTCCATAATGTTTGTATAGATTCCAGGAGCCGAAATGTGAATCGGTGGTTCATTAGGGGCTGAACCCCGCCATGCTTGTTCTCGATATGCTTCACTTTTTCCCGAAGGTGGAAAAAATTTAGCACGATCAATTAAACGAAAAACAAATTCCACTTCTGGAGTTTCAATTGAAGCAGTATCAACCAAACTATCAACGAATTCTGAATTATTTGTGCCCAAAGATTGATTGGCACCCATTTTGATAATTTATCTGTAGGTAATCTAAAAATGTAGCAAAATGTTAATGAGAAAATAAAAGCGTGGATAGAAAAACAAAAAAAGTATTCACGAGAAATCAATGACCGACAACAAAAAAGTTTTACATCGCGAAAGAAAAAATGTGTGAAAAAAAAACAACGTTGATTTCGTTGTCAGAAACACATCTGTGGAAGCATTGTAATAATTTTTTGGAACTCTATTTTTTGCAGACTTAAACCAAGATCAATAAAATTTTAAACCAAAAAAAGTAAATCAAGATCCGTAAAGACAAGGAAGCAATAATATCCAGATGTAAAATAAATGGGGTCAAGTAAAAGTTTTTAATGCAGCAAAAAAGCCAGTAGCAAATAAAGAGGAGAATACTTATGAATTTTGCAAAAAACTGAAAGCAAATTGATGTCAAAAAGTAACCCCTTTTTTAAATTTTTTTTTTACAAAAAAGTCTCTTATTTTTTAATAATCTATCGTTCATTTTTTCATCTTCGTTCTTACTTCTCCTCTTCTTCTTTTATTTTTGCACAAATACCAGAAAAAACCCTGGCGGGGGCTTGCTTGCAGCTGACTAAAAACGCCGGGGACATTTTTCTAATGTTTTCTTCTTCTTCTATTTTTTTCTCTTTCCTATTTGAAAGTTTTAGTTTTAAAATTCTTTTATTATTGGCTTACTCTCTTCTACTTTTCTGCTTTTGTTTTTTTTTAAAAAGGTGAAGAAAAAGAAGCAATTTTTTGTGAACGAACGCATGTTGAATGGTGTTATAAAATGAAAACGAAAAGCTGCAAATTGATTGACTCTGCTTTTAAAACATAAAAGATATGTGAATATCTGGCCATTTTTCTTTGATGATTTTAAAAGCATTGCTTTTAAACTTTTGAAGAAGGAAAGAAAAAACAAAAAAAATTTGGTTGAAGAAATAATGCAAAAGTGGTAACAAAAAATGAAAGAAAAGGGGAATGCTTGTGTACGTGTTTTTGCTGAAACATTGAGCACATGTCGTTAAAGACAATTACATTCAAGGGGAACACCAATCAAAAATGTGCGTTTTTGGTAAGGCTGTCATAATGCTACACTTTCAATAAATTGTGTTGTAGTTGCTGCAATTTAAAAATAACTGTACATTGGGGAAATCCATTTTGAACAAATTCTTGTAAATTAAAAGAAACTTTAGAACGATTTATTAATACGATGTAATGAAGAAACTTTAAAAAATAAAAAAGTGAAACAAAATTGTTTGTTCTTTTCAATTAAAGAAGCAAAAGCGATCAATGGAGTCATGTTTTGCAGAAAAATTTCGAAATTAATATACACATTTTTAAAAATGTTTTACAGTCAAGGCCGTAGATAAGGGGGGGGGGCATTTGGGGCACGTGCCCCCCCCCCCCTCCGCGAATCCGCAAAACATCAAAAAATTCTTTGATGTTTTGCCGCTGCCGTTTTAAAGCGGCAAAAGATCAAAGGCGTGCCCACCCCGAAATTTTTTTCTCCCTACGGCCTTGTTTACAGTAATTGAAAATTCAAAATTTTTGTAATACTCAACTGTGTGGGTTTCTAAGAATAACATTCACATTGTTTTAAAAATTTAAACAATAAAATCACATTCTATAAATATATTTGGATGCTATTATTACTGATAGCTTTGCATTGTTAAACTTTAAATAATTTTTTTTTAATTTTTCAAACCATTGTGTTTCTTCTAGTTCCATTTCGACCACTTCAGGGAATATGCAAAATTTGGATTATGCATGGTTACCATGGAAGCATCCCGTAGAATAAAATTACATTTGACCAGTGGTCAGCGGCGGCAGCAGCAACAAAAAACTGCAAAATTTTCCAGGTCTATTTTTATTGACTGTTTTTACATTTTGCACTTTCCTTTTATTTGTTTTCTTAATTTCGTAATGATTACAATAGAAACGGCACGAGTGCCAAAATCAGATGATCCTACAGTATCCATTCATGGCCTTGATGAATCCTCTTTGGATATGTTTGAGGATTTTGATGTTCCTGAATTTGTTCCAAAGTAATTAAGATTGTTTTGATTTATTGGAATGAAATCAAGTCTTTTAGATTGGGAATATTTGGAGCTCCATTATGTCGGTTGACAACTTCTGTGATAAGTTTAGTTGGAATGATGTTTGGTAAGATTTTTTTCGATTTAATAATAATCATGTTTGTTTATTTGCACTGTGTCAGAGTTTAACAAGTTATCGTAAAAAATTACTGTTCAACATTGTTTTTTCCATAAATTATAGGAATGGTTATGTCTACAACTGGAGCATGTATTGTACTTTTCATTATTCAAGAAGAGCCCGTCTATTATTCATTAGGCGTAACACTTTTAAGCGTTGGTGGAATTTTATTATTTATTGGTTTGCTGATGTGGATGTCAGAATTTATGTGTAATGACTGTCTTGGAAAAGCTTATCATAAAGTTAAATCAGCTCCGCTGAAAAATGCATTAAAAAGACGGGAACGTCTTATTGCTTCGCGTGCAACGACTCGAACTGGTTCAAGATTAAGTCAAGCAACATTGAAATCAAATGGAACTGCAAGTACCGTAGTATCAAATAGATATTAAATTGTTTTGTCAGGAATTGCAAAAAATTGTCTTAACCAAAATACATTTTATTTTTATCACTACGTTATAGCTTTAATACCCTGATTTGTGTAACTTCTTCAAAAAATGTAAATAATCTTTTTTTCTTTGCACTTTGACCAATTTTATATACAAATAATTTACTTTTTTCTTGAATCTACAATAAAATTTTCAAAAAAAACACAATGACTTTTTTATGCATCAAAACTGGTGATGAGACAAAAGAAAATGGTTAAAAGATTTTGTTTTCACATGAATTTATTGATATAAATTATCATTACGTTGGCGCAAATGCGCTAAAACTTCTTCAGCTGTAATCCCCAATGTTTCACCAGCATGCAAAACGTCACTTAATTGTGATTCAATTGCTCGTAACACTGAAAAGATAAAAGATTAGACAATCATCATCATCATCATTATTTGACAATCACTATTAAGTCAGTCAGTCAAAGTTGTTTTGAAAGAAGAAAAAAACTTGCTAATCGTTAACTTTTAAGCACCTTAGAACAAGTCATTTTTTTCTGCTTTATTACTTTTTATGGGAGTGATAAAAATCATGAAATTAATGCAAAATTCTTTCTTGAAAATTCTCTTTTTTCGATGATGGGTGTGAATAAAGGAAAGAAAGGGAAGGGATACTGTAGCCTTATTCTCCTTTACTTAAAATTATTAAACAAAAAATCTATGCTAGCAATTTGATTTCAGCTGATAAAAAAAGCACTTACATTGATCACGTTGAAGATCATTACTAATAATAGAATCTGATCTTTTCATGGGTTGCCAAGCAACCATACGTTTCATTGGCTGCCATGCTGCAGAACGATATGGTCGGGGTTGATTTAATAACAAATTACTTAAAGGTTGCTGAGGTGATAATAATTGTTGTTGTTGTTGTTGACCTTGTGCATGTACTTGTCCCCCAATGGCATTTTGAAGTTCACTTATCTGTTGTTGCAATGCATTTAATTTTTCTGTTAATTCAGTTTCTTTTGTTTCAACTTGTGTTACAGCTGGTGCACCTGAAAGGGAAACTAGAAAATGAAGTTTATAAGATATGGAGAAAACAACACTTATACATCCATGAAAAATTTAAATAATATGATTCTTTTAGTCTGTCTATGAAACCGTAGAAGTGGTAAAAATGAGCTACATTTTTATGAAAAGGATACTGTAACTCTTATTTTGTTAAACAATTTATTCCCATTCTAGCAACAGCAAAGCAATAGTTGATACAAATATGTGCTTATTATAAAAATTATTATGCCCCATATAATCGGAAATTTTGAAAAACAAGGATTTCGTACAAAACCGAAATCAATGGCAAAATCACTACAGATGTATCATCCTAAAAAGTGCTTACCGTATACAATAGAAATAGCCAAAAATCCGATGAATAAGTAAGTTGCAACTTTTAATGCTCCCATAATTTTGAAAAATATTTTTTAGCACCTCCAAAAAATCAATCACCAAGAAATGGAGGAAAAAACAATGAAAATACCTCAAAAAGTAAGAATGTGGCG
This sequence comes from Panagrolaimus sp. LJ2414, assembly GCA_024447195.1. NCBI lineage: Eukaryota > Metazoa > Nematoda > Chromadorea > Rhabditida > Panagrolaimidae > Panagrolaimus > Panagrolaimus sp. LJ2414. The sequence continues at coordinate 840,980 of JAMRXY010000042.1, forward strand.
CCTTTTTAAGTCACAATCAAAAATTTTGTTTGACGTAAGTCTTTTTTAATACTCTGTTTTTAAGGGCTATTTTGAAGGTGATGCCTTTGTTATCAGTTATTAGTTGTTTCACAAAGAATTTCAGCAACACACTTTCCGTACTTCTTTTTTGGGGGGAAGATTTGTGAAGAGAAAAGGAGAGTCAATTGGTTGGTTTACTTCTTTCTTTAAGACAGAAAGTGATTCGCTTTCTTTCTTCCAAATAAGCCTAAAAATGCCGGAAGTTTAGTAAAATCTTAGTTTCGGGGCAAGCAAAATGTGCCATTTTTAGATACATATTATTTATTCACAAAAGACTAAAAATCTAACGTTTTTAAAAGCAATTTCATGATCGCTTTTATATATTAATTTTTAATAGGATGATAATTATGCAATTTTTCGGATGATTGCTAGAAAATTAATTTATTTTCTTTTTTCGGATAATTATTTTTTTGCATAAGTAATTAAAAGTGGAACCATTCAGAGTTCAAAAGTTAATCGTTGCCTTAAAAAACATGCATCACTTTGGAATCAGGCTACAAATACATTGCAAAAAATAAAAAATATTATTACAGTATACCAACATATAATTACTTTTTTGCTTAAAAAGATGAGTCATAAAATATGACGTAAAATGTGCCAAAAAAAAACTTTTTTGGTAGACAATTATGAACAATTTTGCAGAAAACTATATAACGTTCGATACTTATGAAGCATACTGTAAAATGACGTTGAAGCTTTAAAAAAGCTTTGGTACCCAAATTGACAATTTGGCAATTGTGGTACTGTATGGCCGATATATTTTCTATCAAAAAAATGATGTGTGTTAGTCATCTGATATTGTTCTTCCGATAATTCATTTAATCCTGATCAAAATAGAAAATCTTCTTCCGATAAAAGTGATCTGCTTAACCCATTTCCTCATCATCATCATTTTTAAAATTATATCGAAGAAAGAAATTATTGTCAATTTCATTGATACTTTTTTGATGACGTATATATCATTTTTAATACACATATTTTATTGCTTTTCAATAATAATTTTGCACATAAAAATCTCAAATGACCTTTTTTATTGAATGGAATTTAAGAAATTTCAACATTTATGGAGAATTAAATGCGGGGTTGTTTTTGTTCAAAATCAAAGAAAGGTCTTTACTCTTTCTTTTTTTTTATTTGATGCTTATCAAAACTGTAATAAAACTTTTTAAGCCAAATAAAAAGTTGTGATCAGGTGTTGATTATTTACCACAAACAAACCGGAACTTTTCATATTAAAAAGCATAAGTATCCAGAGAATACTGTATTTGGGAGAATGTTTTTTTTAAAACTAGAATTTCGTAAAACTTCTAATCCCCTAAAAACAAAACAAAATTCTTAACGAAAAGCTTAAAACTGTAAGTTAGCATTGCATTCTTTTTGTACTGCCATATTTAAGTCAAGCTTGTTTCAAAATTTTAATTGTTAACACACAATTGTATTTAATTAATAAATTTCAATGAACAAAAGTATAGTTGATAAATGTAATACGGTAAATGTTAAAGTAAAAAAAAGTAGCTGAACAATGTTAAGATATATTTCAAAGATCAGAAAAAACACCCGTATTCTAATATTTTTGTATTAATTTCTCCAAGCTGATGACCAATTATCATCGATTGTAGGGTTTCCATACCCCAATGACCCTTGTGGGGGTTGTGTAGCTGGAATAGCAGCAGGTCCGGTTAGCCATGGATCTTCTTGTAAGCCATGTGTTGTACCATAATCAATTGGTTGCATTCCTGTTTGAGGTTGTACTGTTTCATTTTGCCATGTTTGATTTGTTGCCATAAAATCATTTTGTTGTGGAAGTGGAATTGCTTGAGGTTGTTGTTGCTGTTGTTGGACATCTTGTTGGGATTGAGATTGCATGTCATCAACAACCGTAACTTTGGCAACAACGTATTCAAATTGATTATTATATGGATTAAGGAATTTATGAGCTTCAAGAATGCATGAAATATATCTTTCAGGATTCATTGCGCGTAACTGACATGGCTCCTAAAAAATTTATTTCTAGTAAATGGGTTACAGTAAGTTTGAGGATTCTTACTTGCATAGCTTCTTGTCCATTCATCATTTGTTGGAAGGCATTTTGGATTAAATTTTCATTTGTCTGTTCAAAAATCTCCCAAACATTCCTTCCAATAACTGATTGATCCAAACCAATTCCAATTATTTGTGTTGCTCGTTGATCAATGAAAGTAATTTTTGCAGTATCATTAATTTTCATTGAAAATTGTAGCAATGTTGGAGATAATGGATCATTCCCCATTGGCATTGATGCAATTTGTAATCTTCCAATTGCAATTAAGCATGAAGTTTGTGGGGCATCTATGCCTTGTGGAGGAGAAGATTTAATATATCCAGTGCAATGAACAACAACATAATTCTGTCCATTATGAGTAAAAAGGGGCCGACGATTTCGTAATCGATGCATTGGCTCAAGCATTCCAAGTCTCATTCGGCAAATAAATCCTCTTCGACAACTCATATGAACTCGAACAGCTGATGATGTTGGCTCTTTTTTCACAGTTCCATTTTTAATATCAGCGATCCGATTGAGGGATGCTTCAGAACCACATAATTGATCACGAACTTTATCCATATCATCTGGATGAATAAGATCATAAATGCTACGATGAAGCCAATCTTCCTACAAAAAAATTATTTTTGTCAAGTACATTTTTGATAGGACAGTTTTATTATAAGACATAGGAAAAAATACTTGATTTACAGTATTCCTTTTTTAAATAAAAATTAATTTTTAAAAATAATCATATTGTTACTATTTTTAGTTTTTTTAATAATCCATTTTATAATTTTTATTTTTACGAACCTGTCTCAAATTTAAAACAGGCATAATTGAATCGGCAACGTAAAGGACTCTTCCACTTTCACAACTAACAACAAATAAAAATCCATTTGCCGCTTCAAGAATTAAATGTTTTAATTCCTGATCAGTTAAAAATGTTGGTTTTGATGAAAATGGATCATTAGGATGTTGGCCTTGGGAAGATGCATCTCGAATACTTTTCATATGTGTTACAGCCATTCTTAAAATTGTTAGTTTATCAGGTTTACGGCCTAATGCAGCACACTGCGGAACCATTTCTGCTAATTCATTAATATAATGGGTCATTTTATTTCTACGACGTCTTTCAATTTCTGAATGATTCTCTCGGGCATATCGATCTTTTGAGGCATCTGATGATCCAGGACCAGATGGATCAGATGGATTTGCTGAGAATGATTGCTGATACATATCTGCTGGAATCATTCCATAATCACCATAGTCATATGACCCCATAAGGTTTGATTGATCCATTTGGGGTGGAATGTTCATATCCATTTTAAAGAAGTAAATAAAGCAACAAAAACTTCTAAAAACTTTTTAGAAATGAAAATGTTGAAAATAAAAAAAATTAAAGATTAATAAAATTAAAATTTATTGTTAGCTTCTTTTATTTTACAAGGAAGCCCAAGCATTATAATAAAAAATAAATGCAAGACGAGAAATATGCTTGTTTGTTACTTCTCGTTTTGCCAGTCTGCGCAATTTAATTATTGATTTTTTTGGAATGGGAAAAAAGTATGGTCAAAAGAAGGGAGAAAAGATAAATTGCGGCCAGCTGTGTCGGTGTCGGTAGACTTTTTCTCTCTCTTTGACTCTTATTCAAATAAAAAATGTATATCTTTCATCTTTAAAATATTCATTTCAATTTATTTTCAATAAACATGCAACGCCGCTGACCTCATCATAGAAAAAAGAGTGGAAAAAAACTAAGTGTAACAAAGATGCTGTCCAAACATATTTAAAGTTTTACTTGAAAAGGGATTTTTTCAAGGAAAGGGAAATAAATAAATGAAGGTTGATATTACGGAAAACTAAAGAATTTATTGTTACAATATTGTATTTGAGAACTTTAAAAGTTTTTAGAAAATGTTAAACATAAAAAACTGGCTTGAATCTCCAAATTTTGTAATAAAAATGACAAAGTGTTTGAAACACTGAACGAAGATAAATTATATGTTCATTTTGGGGTTTAAACTTAATTGTTCGTGCTATCAATAAATTATGACAGTTTTCCTAAGGACTTTTAAGCTTCAAAAAAGACAGTAGTTTTTTTTAAAATGTTTTGTTACAGATTTAAACCTCTTTCTATTCTATGTTTTTTTGCCAAAATATGCAAAAGCAATGATTCATTATGAATTTATGCATGACAAAAAAAAGTCCTGGATCATGAATAAAAAAATAAACCAATGCATTTTTCATCAGTATTTAAAAATCAAAAAAAGGAAAAAAAAGACGTACATTATTTTTTGTTCGTCAAAGAAATAAAGGCTTCGTCATTGCTTCCCTTTTTTTGGTTTGAACGAAAATGTTTTTTCTTTTTATATTTTTAATAATACTTTTAAATATAAATTTTGTCGAAAATCGTGAACTCCGATTTGTACAAGCTATTTGGAGACATGGAGATCGATCTCCAACAAAGTTACCGTATCCCAATGATATTTATGGAGAAGGTTATTGGCCAAGTGGATGGTCACAGTTGACTGATGTAAGTCAAGAAAAGGGTCTGCATTGAAGTTTTTAATAATTACCCATTAACCCTGTAATTTTCATATATAAATTATTAAAATAGGTTTTCAAGATGAAACATTGCCAACTACATTTGCAAAATTTATAAATCACATGATAAAATCTTACAGTAATCATTTTTTAGCTAGGCGTTGAACAACTAGAAGAACTTGGAAGTTTTTTCCATGATCGTTATGTTGGGAAATTCGTCAATGATAGTTATAAATCTGACGAAGTAAGAGTGTAAAAATTTTATTATTGAAGGAAATACACAAAATTAAAGGTTTACATTCAATCCTCTGATTCTGATCGTGCATTAGCATCAGCTCAGGCATTCGTTGATGGAATGTATAAAATTACTCAATGCGGAATAAATGGAAAAACTCGAAAAGTGCCTGTTCCAATTCACAGTATCGGAAAATCAATAGATGATTATGTAAGTGGAATAATTGATTGAAAAATACAAAAGTCTTGCTTATTATTTTGGGAAATTTTCAGCTTCTTAAGCCTACGAGCACTGATTGCCCAGAATATGATACACATTACAAAGAAAACTCTTCCAAAAAACTTGATAAAATTGCAGATGAATATTCAGATTTATTTCACCTTCTTGCAAATGTTACAGGATATGGTAAAGGGATTACGGTAAAGCAAGCTGGTAAAGTTGGAAATGTTCAAAAGGAAGTAAGAATAATCGCAGAATTACAATAAAGATATGAATTCAAATTTTGAGATTGATCATGGCTTACCACAACCTGATTGGATAAATCAAACTTGGCCACAGTATGGTGGAAGAACCACTCTTGAAATTGTTACAGAAATTGATCGAAGGCGAAGATTAAATGAATTCGAAGAAGAAAAACTTTATAGACTTCGTGGAGGATATTTACTTGGAGATTGGTTACAAAGAGCAAAAAATGTTGCAAATGTAAAACAAAAAAGCCCGCAAAAAATGATACTTTATTCTTCTGTAAGTTTGTCTCTTCGTAAGCATGCAAGAAAAATTATACAGTATAAATTGTTTATAACAATTTAAATCTAATCCAACAAATATTGTGGTATCCATTTTTTTTTTAATTTCAGCATGATGGAACACTTTTGTCACTTCTTTTCTCTTTGAAAATAGCCGATGGTGAACAAGTCCCATATGCATCTGCGATAATTATGGAAATTTATGAAACGGATAAGGGAAAATTTGAAGCGGAAGTACGTAATTCTATCGACCGATAAAAAATATTTTTAAAAATAATTTCAGATTTATTACCGTAAAAATAAGAATCTCCTTTCCAAAATAATACCAGGTTGTGAAAGAAATTGTGATGTTAACAAACTTTATGATCTCTTAAAACCAAATTCCTTATTTTCTTTAAAACAAGTACAAGAAGTTTGTTTTATTAATCTAAATGTCTCATCATCTGGTATCAGGTATACACAAATTTTGAACAACTCAAACACTTATTACTTTGTTTTTTAGCAATGTAACATTTCCATTGGTATTAATGGCAATAATACTGCTACTTGAAACTGCCATAAAATTCAATTCATCAATTTTATATTAACATTTTTCATTTAAAAACTGTGCATTTTTTAATAAATTAACGCTTGAAGTACTGTATAATGACGTAGCAGCCGTTAGCGGTAAAATACAAATTGTTTACTCTTTTTGGTTATAAAAACAATAAATTTATGCTTTACAAGCACATTTCTATATATAAATGTAGAAATAAACGTGGATATTTTTCAAGAGACGGTATTTGGAACTATTACAAAAAGCTTTAAAATTGTAAATCGTCTCTTTCAAAATCAGGAAAATTCTATCATCTTTTCCTACTGTAAGCAAAATATTAAACTATATTCCCTCCAAAAACTAATATGAGCTAGCTATAGATAATGTCAGCAATAAACCATGACTTTAAAAAAAATTTATCTTCCAGAAAAAGACAAAAAAATTAAATAAGAAACAACAAACAAATCAAAAACCATGAATCTTACAATTTTCTTCTTTAACAATGCCAACTTTGCACAGAAAATCTTTGATGTGTTGCCTTTGATCTCCAGTTAATTGAATAACTTCTCCATATTCAGGATGTTCAACAATGGTACCGTTGCAATTGTGTTCCTAAAAAAGGAAACAATTATAAAAAGCACCATTTTTGGGTCGGAAAATCCCAAAAGTTGAAGATTTAACAACCGAAGCAACTACATTTTCGGAATCTGGTATTACACACGAAAACTTCTATTAAAACAAACCTTTTTTAAATATCGAACGATTTTCTTCAAATCATATTCAGGAGCAATACCTTGAACAGTTGTAATAGTTTTACGACCAGTACGTTGTTGAATACGAATATGACAGAAGCCTTGACGAGTACCTTCTTCTTCTTCCAACTGTTCAAAGGCATCTAAAAAAGGAAGACCAATTTAAGTATTATGAAGAACGCATAAACAGAAAAAACTTACTTTTTGGTTTTGCCAAATTTTGAATAGATTCACCCATGATTAAGCAAGTTCAATGAGAGACTAGAAAAAAGATGGTGTAGTGAACTGGACGAATAAAATAGATAAATACTGCTGAGAATCGACGATTCTAATGTAGATTGATGAAATCAATGATGCAAGCAAAATTGCAAAATTTGGAGAAAAAAATTGTTGGACAAAATCCATGATGGGAATAAAAATTCGTTTTGAGACTTTTTATTAGCAAATTATGAATGCGCCAAATTTTGGCGGCCAAAATGAATTTTAAAATTGCGCGATTCTGTACTGTTGTGTTTCTAGAATTGGAATTCCAATCAAAAATTATGTGTTTTTGATTTGAAGGAGAATAACTAAAACTATTAACAACTTTTAAACATGCTTTTACAAGATCAATTTGTTCAAATCTTTTATGATGTTGTTAAAACTTCTGTAAGTTTATTTATGTTTAGAACAACGTATGCATAACAGTTTCACATTTTTAGCATCCTGTGATACTGGTTAACATGGATGTCGATGCTATTTGTGCCTTGATGATTCTTGCTGTATGATTTGCATTTTACTGTATGGCAGTAATTTAGGATTAATTTTTTAGAATTCATTTAATATGAATGATGTCCACTGTTGTTTATGTTGACTCTACAGCCACCATTGAGACAAGACTTCGAGGTTTCACAGATTCCTCAAAAAATGTAATTTTGATCAATTGTTATGGACATTTTAGCTTGAAAGATGCATAGTTACTTGGACAGATATATTATTGTAAAATGCTTCCTGGTCTTATTTGAATGATTCCTTTTTAACATAAATTCTTTATAATTGATTCTCAAAAGCCCTTTCATCTCGATAATGTTTTCTCCAATAAAGTTTTTAATTCTAATAGCAAAAGCAGAATGGAATCGAAAACGTGGTGATATTTTATGGGATTATTATTTGCAAATGGTATTCTGTTTCATCTACAGTATTATTACTTGAAACGGCACACTCAGTGGGAAAATTAAATGCAAATTTTGCTTGGTGCGCTGCAGTTGCATTATTAAGTCAATTCTTTGATCTGTGCAGATCACATGAAATCATTTGTTGCAAAATTTTGTCAAAAACAAATAAATTCCGTTGAAATAATGAATATCAGTTTTGACCAGAAGTGTGGTTTTCTAAATAGACGCGCTAATTCAATTAAAATAACTTTTTTAGACTTCTCCTTCCCCTCTGTCGAAAATGGTATTTGTATTTTTTCATCACTGTTTGATTCTTTTAATAAATTCTAAAGTTTGTGTTTATTCTTGAACTAAATATAATTTTATTCAAATATATTTTTTAAATAATTTTATTATATATATTATTAATATTATCAGTTCAATTAGTTGCCAGTAAGTTTATGACGAACTGTCAGTTGATGAGCTGCAATAAAAAATTTATTGAGTAATAATAAATAAGTTAAAAGCATACTTATGATTTGAACTTTCAGTACTTGATTTTGTTTCATGTCCAGTTGCAGCATCTTCTAATAAAGCATCCAATCCATGAAGTAACTGATGTATTTCGTTTGGCTTTGCCTTAAAAAAATATTTATATTCAGTTCTAAAGCTGCATTTTGAAAATCAAAGATACAGTAATTTTATTGTCTCTGCTGCTCATAAGAATAGTTAATCGTGTTATTTTTAAATGAGTTTAACAACAAAATACTTACATCAAATTCTTTAGCAACTACATGAAGGAGTTTTGAAACTTTTATTGGTTTATCACCAAACCATACAACGACATCTTGAGCTTTTGTAACATTTTTACCAATTCGATTTAGCTTTGATAATTTTCGATGAATTGCAGAAAATAATATTGCCGAAAGTACCATACCAGCCATTAGATATGCAAAAAATGATACAAATGATGTCCAAGATAGTGAAGGCTTTGGTGCTTCATCACCAAATCCAACGGTGCTAAATGATACAACACTGAAAATAATATATTACATACAGTAGATTATTATATGAATGAATATTACAGTATATACAACTTGCCTAAAATAAAGATTTTGTAAAGTGAAATTCGGATTCTTTTGATTTTGTGGGTATAGTAGAGAACCAAAAATAAAAAGAATAAAATACAGAAATATAATAAATTTGATTGGAATTGAGCCATCACCATGTGGAATTCGAGAACCCTAAAAACTAAAAATTGTAGCATGATTTATTTAATCAATAACATTTAACCTGATCATGTTTTATAAAAACATACTTTTCCAACACAGATGCAAACCATCCAATATGCTTTGGAAAGATATTTTGAAAAATTTGATAAAATTGCAACACAAAGCGGCATTCCAAATAATGAATATACAACGCAAAAAATTTTTGCAGATTTTGTTTTTGGGCATATTGTTCCATATCCTAAAATAATAGCAATTTCAATCAGAATGAATGTAAGTAAAATAGCATACCAATGGTGGCAATGGTTGTAAAACAGAATAATGCAACATCAAGATATGGTTCATTTGCAATACTTTCATCCAAATATTGAAAACACGCAGCACCAATAAAAATATATGAAATATAAAGTAAAAGAATTAGAATTTGAGGAAGAAATACGATTGTTACCTGAAAGAAAGTAATAAAAAAATATAAATTGCTCGAAGAAAAGTTAAGTTCTGGCGTTTTCAGAATACAGTATATTTAAAAATGATTTTAAAATATAAAGCTAATACCAAAGTGTGCAAAGTAGATCTACCAATTGTTTATTCTTTAGCAGATTCAATATAATATTTAAAAAACGCATGTATAATATTTAAATGATGCAAATAATATTTGGGATTCATTAGCAACTAACTATCCACTCAAACCTAACCTTTTAAAATGCACTTACCCTTTTATAATGTTCATTTCTTCGTTGTCGATTTAGCAGCGAAGTTTCATCCTCTTCCAGAAACTGACTTTGTCTTCTCATCATTAACGACGACATAATTCAGTTGATTCATTCGAGCAAAGTTCTTCTTCGAAATCAGTTGAGATCAAAAAAATAAACACAAAAAATTTCAGTTGGAACTTTTCTAAGGAATATTTGATCAGAACCTTTGCAGGATATGAAGCAATAAATAAGAAACACTGATATAATTTTGGTTTCAAAACTATTAAACACAGAAAGGACTTTTGTTAAACATTGTAAATGCGTGTGTGAGAGAGAAACGTCCTAATCAGCAGGCGGCAACCTTTAAACTATTCAATACAAATAATATAAACCTGTTTTTTAATCATTTTTGATTTTTAGGTTTTCTATTATTTTATTATGATTAAATATCATTTTAAGTTTTGTCAAAGGCGTCTTACTTTAATTTACAGAACATTCCAAAGCTTTCATACTTTTTTATTTAAAGTTCAGTAAAAATTTTCGTTAACCTTAGATTACAGTAATCCTTCATGTGCTATAATTTGATTAAAATTCATGAAATTTTACTGTGAAATGAAAAATGTTTATCAGTTTTATTTAACAATTTTAAACATTCTTAAAATAGAAATCGAATGAATTATTAACAGAAAATTGTTGTTGCATTATTCATATTCTTTTTAAAATGTTTAAAAAATAATGATTGAAGGATCGAATCAGCGTCTGTATCATCATCAACGATGATGAAAAGCATGACGTTTTGTCTTCAAATGAAGCATCCTTTATTGATATATAAATAGTGGCAACAATAAAAATAAATTCATTGTTTTAATTTCAACAAAAAGATGAAGTCTTTTTTTGTTCTTCTTGCATTTGTTGCAATTTGTTTTGCGGCTTCTCCTAAAGCACCGAAGGAAAGTAAAGAAATCCGTGCTAAAATTATGAGCTTCAATTATGAAGTTGATGAATTTTTGGATAAATTAAGATATGAAAAAGAAGAACTGCTGGATGGACAACATAAAAAGTTTGTTCAAAATCAATAAATTTTAATTCATAAATTTTGAACCATTAAATTTTCAGTCATAAATATGTTGCAAAAAAATTTATCGATTGTGTTTCAAAAGAAGAAGGCCTCTTTGATTCTGTTCGACATGTTGTTACGAAAGCTTACAAAACAATAATTACAAATGAATTGGAGAAGCCTTTTCATGCAGAATTTTGCAAGTAATTTTTTCCGTTTGATATCAAAGGCTGACAATTAATTACGTTTAGAGAAAATAGCACAGCAAGAAATGTCTTTCAAAAACTCAAAAAATGCGTTAAATCAAACGTAAGCTTATTAAATGAAATATATTTAAACTTGACCTTTTTTCAGAAAAAATCAACATTCTCTAAAGATCTTCGTTCATTGATTGAAGGAGCAGAACGGGAAATCTGTACCCCACATTATCTTCGACATAAACTTGCAGTTCTTGAAAGATTTCGGGGAGAAAGTGATAGCAGTCATTCCAAAAAAGCCTTTGAACGATATCAAGAATTGCTTAAAGATTGTACCAAACTCAAAGAAGAAGATCAATGTTTACCATTTAAACTTGCACGTGCATTTGAAGATGAAGCAATTCGATCCCATATTTTTTCTCCAGATAGCTTAAAACTTTATGCATCTTTGGTTCGTATCTATTATACAGCAGCAATCAAAGCTCCATACAAAGATTTTGCAGAATGTGAAAAAGAAATTATGAATCCATTCCCAGTTGATGAAAATTAAATGTTTTTTAAAGTAAAAAATCTAATTTTTATTTTTGTCAAAATTATCAATAAAACATAATGCAAATTCATACATACACTTTTTTGCATATATATATAAAACTTAATGCAAATTCATACATACACTTTTTTGCATATTAGCGGGCAATAATTCCTAGACTCATTGATTTGACTTTAACGGATGAGCTAACAATTTTTCTCTCATTATATCCTTCAGGCAACTGAATTTTTTTCCCGGTATATCGATCAGGGCATGGACAATATTCAGCGTCTTCGGCATCTTCTCCAGAACCACCCGGCTAAAATATTTCAAAAGTGCTATAATAAGCTGCAGAAAAGCTAATGACAACATACCGGTCCAGGAATTCCATTAGGGCCAGGGAGACCTGGTTCACCAGATTCTCCATCAGGCCCATATGGTCCAGTTTTACCAGGATTTCCAGGAGCGCCGGGGATTCCAATGGGTCCTTGAGCCCCAGGTTCTCCTGTAGCCCCAGGTTCTCCTGTTACACCCCGACCGTAAACCCCTAAAATTAAATATTCATGTCAGTTTGAATGTTATTTACTTGTCTTACCATCTTCACCAGGTAAGCCAGGCCCTCCTCTTTTTCCATATGCACCTTTCTTTCCAGCATCTCCTTGACATCCAGGGTTGCCATCTTCCCCATCTCTTCCGTTAACACCATCTTTTCCATCCTCTCCATCTGCACCTGCTTTTCCGCGATTTCCTATATTTCCTCTAGCACCTAAAAAATCGAGGAATATGGTTTTGTCTACCTTTTTCATTGAAAAGAGTGGACGCAATTTGAGTGAAAGGCATTTGAGTCGTTCTTTCCCTACTCTTTCAATCTATCTCAGCTTATTTAATAAAAGTTCTTTTTATTGTTTGAAATTAACCTTTTTGAATATTTAATTTTAAACAATCCGAAATCCTTTTTTACAAAAATGTGTATTTTCAAAATTCTTGTTAACATAAGGGCTAAAGGAAAGGAAAGAAAAGATACTGCGTGCAAATATTGCAGTATTTAATGAAAACTGATCTATTTAACGGCATGTCATATGTTTTTTAAAAATATAACATAGGATACAAAATTCTTTCATTTCCAAAACATTAAAAAGAACATTTTTTAAAGATCGACTAATGGGGATGATCTACTTACAAGTCCACTAATTAGTGCACTAAGGTTTTAATCGTTCATTTGCTTGAATTAATTACCGAAATCGATAAACTTGCATAAATACAGCTTATTAAAATGTTTGTTAAAAAGCATTGATCAGTGACTTATGCTAATATTTCTGTAACAGATTTCGATGCTTTTCAATATCATGTAGTTACCGCATTCAAAAGGGAATTAAGTTATGTCATTGCATTGTATAAATCTTACCTGGAGGCCCCATTAGGCAGCGTATGCAAGCAGGACGAATATCTTCAAAGACCATTTCTTCACCAGCTGCACCAGGATTGCCAGGTTGACCGGGTTGCCCGGGTTCTCCTCGTTCTCCTCTTTCACCTCGAACACCCGGAGGTCCTAGAATTAAGTTATGTCATTCGTCATTGCATTGTATAAATCTTACCTTTAGGGCATGCGATACTTATTTTGCCGCATTCTTAAACATCGTACATCATCCAAATGAAATTTTTATTCAAAAAACTTACGACATTGTTCTTGATTTGAAGTTGGATTTATAGCGTGTGGTTGTTGGGATACCGGACTATCATATGGTGAGTCATATTGTCTCTTAACTCTTACCCCAACAAGGAAAGGTGATGCTTCCTTTTTAGGCTTAATATGCATTAAATCAGACCAAGCTTGATCGGTTAAAGTACCAAATTCTTCCATATCGGATGTTAATTCAGTTCGTAAAAATTGAACATCTACATAAAGGAAGACGGCAGAGACAATTGCCGAAAATAGAAGAAATACACATAATCCAATAATAAGAAATATGTAAAAGTAATCTTCGGTTGATTTTGACTTAAACGTTGACGTTGTTGATGTCGATGAAAGAGATTTTGAATCTTCTGTCATTTTTAGCAACTGCAGATAAAAGAACAAAGTTGCTATAAATGAAAAAAGAAAATGAAATATATTCAAAATTCAAATAAATAGGCTTTCATTTATGCAATTACTTTCATTTCGGTGATAAGAAAAACTTGTTTTAAAAATAAATCTTGCGTAATTCGATAAAACGAGTTTATCGGTGGGATAAAAGCCGCAATGTTGCATTAAAATAAATCAAGGCAAACATCTTCAAAAAATTGTGAAAAATTAATTTACAATAAAAAAGTGTACTTTTTAAAATAATTTGAGAAGTGATGGTTGTTTCTACAATCAGCTATCATAAGGGATTCTCCAGATCTGACGTCGGGTATATTAGGGGAGGGGTCAGCCAAAATCTGACGCTCACCTTAAAAGCAGCAAACATCAAAGCAAAAAATCTGACGGAGGGGAGGGGGTTTTGAAAATTTTTGCAAAAAACCCGACGTCAGATCTGGACAGTCCCTAATCATATTGCCTTTTAAACACAAAATTTAAACTATTCTTAGAATACAAGAAGATAATATTACTTGGTGGGTATTAAAATTTATTTAAACAGACTTAGAAAATGGTGAACAACATAAATTATTAACGAAGTAGGAAATGTTAAACAAGAAAAGACATGGATCCATTGCAATGAAAAATCATTAACTAAAAAATATCACTTGAGATTAAAATGGGACAAGAAGAAGAATCAGTTAAATACAACCAAAAAAATCATTTTAAGTACAACATAATATGGGATTATAAAAACATTCGATTTCTGTATTTATCTGCATCATAATATGATGTAACGACGACACGATCAGCAAATTTACGTCCAGTTAAAGCAGCTTGAGCTTTTTGACAGTCATTTTGGTTTGCAAATTCAATAAAAACTTTTCCAACTCCTACACTATCAACACCTGGTCGGGGAATGTAGAATGACATTACGCTACCATATTTTGAGCATTCAGTTGTAATATCTTCGCAAATTTCTAAAAGATGATTTTTTATTACATCCGATTCAACAATATGAAAACCAACCTTGATATTCAGTTGGATCAGATAATTCTTCCGGTGTAACCATATTTAATAAGCATAAAACTTCTGTAGGCAATCCAGCACCTCTTGATAAATCAACGCCTGCTTGAGCTAAAGCTGAATTAACGGGACGTGGATTTTGATCTGCACAGGCTAATGCAACAGATAAAGTTTTGTCACCCAGTTGCATCCCGTTAAGGCCTGCAATTGCCTGATGTGTCAATGCAGGATCCAAATACTCAGCAAATGCATATCCTTTTGAAGATCCAGTTGAATCTGATTGTAATGAAAAAGCTTTAAGCTGGCCAAAGGCAGATAATAATTCTTTAACTTGGTCATCAGTAAAGAATTGTGGCAATCCGCCAACGTAAAGTTTATTTGGGCCATCAACAACAATATTTGATACGGGCATTCGACCCATCATATCATATGAATTATTCATTGGTTGATAATCTCTTGGACGGCGAATTTTAAGTTGTTGCCCCATAAAATTTATTCCGTCAAATGCCATTCCTGCTGTCGTTTCATCAATGGAACGAAATTCAATGAATGCAAAATTTTTATCAAGATTTATCTGGGTTGCTAAAACAGGATTTCCAGGGGCTTGAGCCAGTCCGCATAAATGCATCTAAAAAAACAAATGCATGTATTTGGACTACAATAAATTTTGAATTTTTAAAAACTATGAAAAAACAAATTCGAACCTGTTGATTAAAGAAATCTAGCATAGCATCTTCATTACAGCCAAAGGGGATATTTCCAACATATAATCGACGAGATTGGCATGTAACTGATGGACCAACAACTGGCACAGATGATTGAATTGTTGCACGAGGAATTTGTCCAGATGCTTGTAATTCTTTATACTCTTTTGGAGTCATCTTTTCATATCCAACTGGTGGAATATCCCAATATTGAAATTTCTTCTTTGGTTTATCATCCCTTCGACGATCTGGTGAACGCTCTCGATCATTTCTATCTCTTCCTCGATTTTCTCTATCCCGCTCTTTGCTTGAACTTCTGTCACGCCTAGTAAAAAAAATGAAATTAAACTCAAAAATCAATATACAATATTTTTTAAAACCTTCTAGCTCCTCGATGTGGTGATCGACTTCTTGCTTTTACATCTCCTCCATTTTCACCATTTCCTGGACTTGTTGACATTATTTCAATAAATTAAAATTTTATTTTTTCAGCAAATTCAATAAACTCCACACAACCTATAATGAATTGAATCGAATAGGTACTGTTAAATAGGGTTACGGTAAAACAATTTGAAATATAGTTTTAATAAACAAAAAAATCGATGTTTTTTTATAAAATTTCCATAAGGTTTTACGATCGAAGCTTTCCAAATCTCCCCTTGTGAAATATTCTATTTTTCTTTCGTGACAAGAGTTTCGGTCATATTTAATGGTCAGCAACAAAAAAATTAGAATACTATTATGTTTATGATGCAAATTTTATTAAGTTTAATGTATCTAAATGTTAGAACTTTAGTTAATAGGATAAACAATAGAATTTTTTTATCAGATAATGATATTTTAAATTTAAAGTTATCTCTATCTGACATAAATTATTTTTACAATGCAATGTCTTTTTTCACGTTTAACTACTTGTTACTTCGAGTTTAACAAAGTATTTGCATGTAAAAATGACATTTTAAATTCTGATATGATCTTCTTCGATGAATTTCAACGACAACATAAATTTATCAAATCAGACATTCACTAATCATATTTGTGTATTTGTTCGTTTAACTTCGTAATGCTTGGTAATGTTTTTCAGACTTTCAAACTAATTTTTATGTACAAATTTTATACACGCATAAAAAGGCCAATTTGGTTTTTAAAAATATATACAACAACAGCAATGATGGCTAAACTGTAGGAACAAAGAAAAGAACAAATCCAAAAAATGGATAAAAAAGTAAATATTGCTTAAACTTAAAGTAATTTTTTTAATAGACCATCACATTTCTTCTTCTTTTTAAATAGGAATGTACAACAGGAAAGAAACTAAGGCTTATTTAAAGATCGATAAAATTAAACTTCTTTTCTGAGATGAAAAAAAATTGCATCTTTTTTTAAAGTCTTGGTTCATAAAAATTTCGAACAGATGAAATTTGTGCCATCGTTGCTGAAGGGGATGGAGTGTATGAGCTGGATGTAACTGTTCCAGTTTCCATAAATTGTTGATGCAATTTTTTTATTGTTTCAAGTTTTGGTGCAGGTTGCCCAAATTCTGCTCGATATCTGAAATATACATAATTGATGAAATAAGTGATAACAGAATATTGTAGATATCGCATGTTTTGACTATTCCAAAATATCAAATTTCGCATACCTTCGAGCGGCCATTGCCAATGAATTTGTTTCTTCAACCCAGCAAACGAGTTTTGCTTTTTCGATAACAGAAATAACGCGTCTTGCAGATGCCATTTTTGAAAATTTTATTTTGTTTCTGAAAACCTCACATTTAATAACATTTAAATACCCTTTTTAAACAACAAAGCTTTCAAAAAGAAAAAATGATTTATCACGATTTTTCAAAAAAAAAGTTAAGCTTCCAAAACGTCATTTGCCTTTTTAAAAGACTTTTTTTTAAGTGCAACGGCACTAAAAATGGAACACGTGCTTGCCGAGTGCGTTTTCTTTTATAATTTTAAGCCAAGGAAAGCATAAAAAACATTTTTAAAAAGTTTCTGCGTAAAACAGGAAAAATGAAAGTGTTTGCTTTCCCTTTTTGATAGTCTTTTTTTTGCCAATGGGTAAAAAGCGTTTGAAGGGTTTCATATTTAAAAAAGACGTGCGATGGTCGATAACGCAAACAAGAAGAGCAAATTATTTAAAACAATAATTTGGGATTATGTTTTACTGTAGGCATACTGTAACTATTAAAGAATCGAATAAAAGTTTGAAGACAGAATTTTTTTTACAGTTTTTAGTTTTTATGAACTTTAAAAAACCAGCAATTCAGCTTCTGATTATCCAAAAAATACGCGATTGTAGCTGTCGAACATGATTAAAGAATAGTTTTTTTTGTTAAAAAACAATTATCTTTTAACGCTTCACTTTTTTCGCGGGTGATTAAAGCCATTTTTGGATTGATTAATCATTGATATTCACTGATATTTATCCTTTTATATCCTTTTTAGTGTAATTTGAAATAAATCACGATCAGTTACATTTGGCACGAATTAAAAAAAGCAAGCAAACGAACCCGAACTGACCGATGAAAAGCAAAGAGAAAAAGACAAAAGTGCGTGCCAAGTTCGATACTACCCAATCGCTTTTATAGCTATTCAAATGCTCTCGAACAAAAAAGTGGGAGGGGAAGAAAGAAAACGATGGTGGAATAGAAAAAAGTCGAACACAAAAAGGGGAGAAAAATAGTGCTCCACCCCTTTAAAAATTGCAAGAAAATACGTTTTTTGCACGTTTTTCGACTATTTTAGAGTGTTTTGAAAATGAAAAAAAGAGAGAGAGAAAAGCAAGTGCAAATAAGAGAAAGAACCGTGCAATAATGAAAAAAAGCAGAATAATTTTGGGTTGAAGAAGAAGAAAAGGGGAAAAAATAATACATACATGTATTCTAGCGTATTAGTGTAATTAACAAAAAATATGCGAAATTTGATAGTGGAAAAAAGTGTAATAAGGAAAAAAATTAAGCCACAGATAATTTTTTAAACAAAAAATAATGTATAATAGCCGCATCCAGCATATCTTTCAAGGAAACAATTATGCTTATTTTTTTGTAAAAATTTTTAAAGTAACTGTTTTTAAAAACTATTTTTTTGAACCTTTAAAACAACTGAATTCTTTTATTTCTCTAAGAACAATGTGGCCATTGTATCAAACTTTTCATTTCTAAACCATGAAACTCTTTAAAATTATTATTGAAGAATTTCATAGCTATCAACTTTTTTCACAAAAAAATCAACAAAAGCATTATCAACAGCATGTTCAATTTTTTTCATTGTTTTTTAAAAACACTTTTTCTTGCAAAATGCCTACTTTCTTGATGAATGTTTTTTTCTGAGGGTTTTAGAATTGCTAAAAATAGTTTTTGCTCAACACTAATTTAAACTTTTTCTTTCTTGAATGTTATTTTTCGTTGATTTTTTCTTTTCCGTCAGGATAGTCAGAAAAAACAAAGAAAGTGGTAATAAAAAAGGTCATGATTTTTTTCTATCATGGCAAAACAAAATAAAAAATGAGAAGGACACATGTGATTCAATGAAAAATAGTTAAAGAAAAACAAGAGCAAAGAAAGGATAAAAGTCATTAAAAAACTTTGCACTAATATTTCAATACCATTTGTGGGGATGGTTTTTTTTCCAAATAATTAAAATTCATAAAAATCACTGTAATACCTTTCATACCAAAGATTGCAAAAACATTACTAATGGTCGAGTTCTCGACGACAAAATGAAAAACAGCTGTCTAAACAGACTACTTGTTAAAATAAATAGACAATTATCTCATGTTGATTTCAATTGACATAATTGCTACTGTACATTTTTAAAATTTGTTTAAATTTGAAGAGACTTTATTTTTCGTACAGCCGATATTTAAAACATGGACACTGGTCAATGATAAGAAATTTGAAAGCGTGTGACCATCAAATCTTTTTGCACACAATTTATACTACAATTTTAATTGCAGATGTCACATTTTAAAGCTACAAACAAAGACTAATTGTTGCTAATAATAAATTGAAAAATATTTTGAAGTATTACTTTACGATTACTTTTGTCGTTGTTCAAAAAACTGTGTTAGTTAAAAAAGCTAACAAGTGGTTCGTGAAAAGATTTTTTCAAAAAACATTTTCTTGCATTTATCAACATTTGGGCAATACCGTTTATTTGATGATACAAGGACACAAAGAACATTTTATTAAATTCAACATCTTTGGGTGCTCTTTATTAAAAATGCTGAAGATGCAAAAAAACATTGAACCTTCTAATTGTAAATTTGATATCCGATTAAATAAAACCGTTTTTAAGACAGTTGTTCATTCAATTGCAACTTTTTATTCTCTCAATTATTGAATGTTCTTTTTAAAAGGCTGCTGGTTGGAAAGTTTTGTTCTCAAATGTACGGAACACAGCTTTGTACTTCATCGCAAAGCAAAAAAAGCTGACCCTTGAAAAAGAAGAAACTGATTTTTTGAAAATACAAAGAGGACAAAAAAAGCCAGCTTATATCTTAACATATTTTTATCTCATGAATAACACATAAGTTTTGAAATTTGGCTGACATTACAGTATTCTTTTCAAAAATTTAAAACAATTTTTAAAAAAAATTTTTTATTCAACATCAAAAAACCGTTGCTTGGTTTATTTTCGGAATCAAAACACTTTTTTGTTGTAACAAAGAAAACAGAAAAAAAGAGGAATTAATACTTCCTTTTTGATTAAAGTCGCGTCTTTGCCCTTTCCAACTATCTAATTTTTCTATCAGTGATTTATTGAAACAAAACAGTTTGTTTAAGAAGAAATGGAAAAGACCTTTTGGACAAAGAAAGTGAAAAGTTAACAGTCAAAATGTTCAACAACAATCTATTATTGTTTGCTTTGACGTTAAAAGCAGTTATAGAAATGTGTCTTTTTGAGCAGCCAAAAACATCTTTTAAAAAGCTTATTATTTAGAAAAATACACTCAAAGAACTTTCAAAACTAAAAGATAAAAATAAGATGCCCTTAAATGTTGTTATCACATTCATTAAAGCATTCCCCGTATTATATCAAATCAAAACAAAGTTTTTTCTTATTTTTACACTAAATAAGCTCTTTCAAGTCATATGATTTTGATTATTTTTTTGATTAAAAATGAACCCAATGTTTCTTATCTTTAATCTAAATTTTTACGCTTTCAAAAAAGGGAGTAGATCACTGCAGAGACACGTGGAGAGAAATAAAAATGTGTTTATTTTTGCCGAAAAAAGGAGATGCGGAAAAATGATTGATATTGGTTGTGTTTTTCTCTCTTTTTTCCATTTTATTTAGAAACCCCCACTTTTTTCAACGACAAAACACAAAAGAAACACGAAAGATAGTTTTTATAAGAGATCTTTTTAAACCTAACTTTTTTTGCGCTTTTTTATATTGGTGTCAATTCTAAAATAGTCAGAAAAAATCATAAAGCAAATGATTAGAAGAAATAACACTTTTTTAAATACATTAATTTTTTAAAAACTTTTACTAATTCTTTTTGAGGCACTTAGAAAAAATAAAAAAAGCAATTTTTAAATTAGAAAAAACTATTTTTATTTGAGCACTGTTTTTATCAATTCCATTAGATTTTTAAATCTTATGGCTTGATTTTTGAATGCTTCTTCCAAGGAATTTTGTTGCTGATTATGATATTGTTATTCACTATAAATTGTGATTGTTTGTTGTCACGTTTTTAAAAGAAACAACGAAAACTAAAAATTTCTCCGATTTTTAAAAATACGTGCACACTTGTCTTTCATGTTTTTGAGCTTTTTTCGTAAGGGAAAATTTTAGCTGTAAAAATGCCTCCAAAAGAATAAAAACATCAAATTTTCTCTTTTTGCAGACATAAACATTTTCTTTAATTTGACAAACAAAATGGAATGATTATGAAAGAGAGAAAAACAGGGTATCTGCGACGTCAGTTTTGGAGAATAGCCAAAGCTACGTTACACCATTCTGATAACAAAAAACTAGATTTTACCTGTCAATGAAATTTTGAAAGTTTCTAGTAAGTTCATCAATGACTGATTTATAAAAATTATGATAAAAAATACGGTAGACAAAATGCATTTGTTCTTAATAAATCTAAGAAACACAAAAATCCTATCATTTTCCCCAGTTCTTTCATTTCCGAATTATTTTAAAGTTGATAATATGATTTGGTAATTTAATATTCATTTAATTAAATGGCACTTATTGAGAATTCCCCCCTATTTTGACAAATTTTTCTTTTTTTTTTGAAGGGGGGAATTGTCCATAAGTTCGCTTTAGCGCACTTATGGACAATTTCCCCCCTGCTTTAAACGAATTTAATTCTTATTCAAATTTTTGTCATTTCTATTCACAATGTATGAATTTGCATGAAAACCCTTCAAAAACGTATAAATAGATGACGAAAACACATTTCGATAATTTTACCATTATTTTTAACTTGTTATTTTTTCTAACTCTTTATTTTGTTTTTGTTAATTTTATTTTCTTTTTATCTCTTTTAAAATTGTATTTACTGTATCTCCACAAATTGTATTTTTTTCATACTGTATCTCTTTTTTGTATCATTTTATTTCGCTTCTCTGGAGGCATATTGTTTTTGAATAAATAAATATATAATATATATTTTCAAGCTCTTTCTCGTCATTCGAATCGTTTGCTGAGCGGTTGATTTTTGCCTTCCCTTCTTCAAAAACTTTTCAAAGTCTTTTACTGTTGAAGAATTAGCTAGCTTTCTAATTCTTCCACAGTAAAAGACTTTGAAAAGTTTTTGAAGAAGAGGGGGGGAAATCTCAATAAGTACCAAGTTGAAAACATTTCAAGGGAGTATACTGTAGCCTCGTTCTGTTCAAAGTGCTTTTTTAAAACTTAAATCTTCTTTTTTTAAAAATCGTTTGTAAAAAATCCAAAATTTCTCAAAAACTTTTTATTGCAAAATATTGTAAGTATTCAAACAAACTACTGTAATCATTGCACAAATATATATTTTTGAAAACATAAAGGGGTTACACTAATAAAAACAAATAAATGAGTATCATAAAAAAATGATTAAAGATATCCAGTCATTGAAAAAAAAGGCTATCAGGCATTCGGAGTTGATATTACAGTTGCAAGATTCCATTTTCGAACATTCCATATTGCTTCAAATTGATTAAGTTGATGTGGGGGATCATTTTGTCGACGAGGATTTGGAAATGTAAAACTTTTAGCAGACAAACGTGGAACTCGGTATTTGTAATCCCGATAAAAGCGATTGTATTTTGCATTCCAAATAATTTTTTTTGTAATTCTTTGTTGTTCACCAAAATACGCCGGAGTTGTCAAGCGAAAACGATAATTTGTTCTTTTCTTTGATTTTTCTTTTCCCGGAATTTGAAGCCATGGAATAACTTGTTCTTGAAAAGAATTGTAATACTTTTGTTTAGAATGTTCTGCGATTTCTTGAAATCTTTCATAAATTTCAGTACTTTCCTCTGCAACCATATCACAAGATTGCACAGATGCTGGATTGAGATGTTCTTCATTCGGGAATAAATCTTCTTCATCTCCCTCAGTTAAAGCTTTATAAAAGATTGAATGTTTTTCGTGAATTGGAACAAGATTAACCAAAGGTGGTAATGGAGTTGGTGGACGTCGGGGTCCTGTATCATTAGTGTCTGCCTTTCCATCACTTTTGCTGCTTGGATTTTTAGCTGTTTCAATGAAACCTTGTGGGCTTAAAGCTTTATCATTCCATGGCGCAACTTTAACAGGTTCAAATGGTTTTCGATAATGCGTCCAAATTTTTTTAGATTTTGGTTTCTTTTCAAGATTTTGCTTAAATTTTTCCATGTATGAAGCGGATGTTGAAGAAGATGAATCCAAAAGCGTTGGATAAATTTTCAGCTTTTCCTTTAAATCCACTTGAGAATTTGATGATAAATAATATGCAGTATCCGGTGGTTGTTGTTGCTGAAGTTGTTGTTGTTTGAAGGCAATTTTTTTTGCTGTCATTTGCTAAAAATTTTGTGTTTCGTTTATTTCAAAAGTTTTTTTAGAAAAAAAATTATTGACTACAAACACTTACTGCTAATCTGCCTTTTTTGAGTTCTATAATGGTTGGATACGGTCGAAGTTTATTTAAATTTTTTTCTGGAGCACATGCAGAATGCGCTCGACTATATAATCCAGCCGCTCTAACAATGTCTTCTTCTTTTAATAAAGCTTCTGGATTATCTGTATCTTTTAGAACAACATCAACCTAAAAGAAAATACAAATTAATGGTTGCAAAATAAAATTCAATGTAACATTAAAATTAGTATATTAAATTGATTTAATCATAATATTCTTACCTTTCGTTTAAGTTCTGATAAATTCTTATACATTTTTCCAAATCCGTCACTTAACACTTGTAATTTTTGATTTTGAACCGATGCAACTTTTTCAAGTTCTTGAATATACAGTTTTACTTTGCATCGATGCTGATCTAAATTTTTAAATAAGAGCAAATTTTAACTTATTTTCTTTGTTGAATAAGCTTACAAATTTTACACAGTTGCTCATATTCATCTTCTTTTTTGGCAAAAAGCCGTGGCAACGTTTTCATAAGTCTAAGATCTTCTTCTGTTTTCTCTGGATGACTGGCAATTGAGATCAACTAAAAAATTTATAACCAAAATGCAAATTAGTTTATTTGGATCTCAAACCTCTTTAACTATAACATCAATGTCTTTAATGCACTTTAACATATTTAAATAAACTGGACCATTAAAATCCATTCTGGGATAATACAATAATTATGCAGATGAGGAGGTATTTAATATTTACAAACAAGTTATACATAAATTTTAAAAAAAGATCAATGAAAATTACAACAGTTTTTTCTTTAAAAAACCACAAAGAAGCTAATCTTTTTTACCATACGCATAATGCCAAAAAGTGGCAGATAATTGCCATCCATGGTAAAAAATTTTCAAAAACAATAATTTTCTTTTCGTCACCAGCATGGAAGTAAAATCTATTTTTGTAAAAAAAATTATACGATTGTAGAATTATTTCGGGGTTGCACTGCCGCAGGGAGGCTATTTCCAGTACTACTGATGACAAAGACATTATTATTATATTTTTTGCCAAAGAATAAATTAATAATTTCATTACGTAAATCCACATTTATTGTTACAACAAACCACGCAGGTGCTAAAGTACTAATATCAGCAAGAATAAATTGGGTACTATTTACAAAATCTTGAAATAGCTCAGGATTAACTTGTAGCATTAGCTGAAAAAAATTAAAGGTCAAAGTATTCTTTCAAGTGATACTGTAAATTTAAGTGCCATTTGCAATAACCTTTTACATCTTTCCTTTTGTGAGACAAACTTCTAATGTATTTAAAAGGAACCTTTTTTAAATAAGAAAAGCACCGTCATTTTTCAAAATGCTCTTTTTAAGTTACGTAATTTTTGACATTTAATTTAAAATCTTAAAATGATATAAAATGATTTTCAAGCAATCATAAATAATAAAGCTTTAAAATAAATGACAGGTGTCTGAGAGAACCATTTTTTGTCAATTCTAAATACGACAAACCTGTTGAACACAACTTGCTAATTCTGAGAAGAATATAAGCATACTGTAGAAAATCATTGCAGAATCTTGTCGAGAAATTTGTTTTGCATTGCTGCCAGTATAATATCGCATATTTATTACTGATATGATAACATAGATATTCATAATCAGCGATAAAGTAGATGTGAATGTAATTTCAATTAATAAGTTCCGAGTTAATTTCCACCATGTCGGTTGTCGATTTCTCCCATTCATAAAAATTACGTCACCAAATTGTAATTCATGGGTAATATTTAGGAATGGAATATGCAAAACAAGTAAAAAAGGAAAAACTACACAAAACGCAAGTATAAATTTAAGATGCCTTTTCCAAAATGAAATAAAATTCGTTTTTAATATGAAAATGGAAAATCGGTTAAAGGATAACGTTAAGCTATAAATATGAATTCCAAAAGCCGAGTAATATGTCAAAGTGTAAATAATCGGATAAAAGGGACTTTCAGCAGGCCATGTTAATTGAAATGGAAGAAACAATGGAATTGTATTAAATCTATAGACAATGTAATAGGATACTGTATGAATTATGTAATTGACAGCCGAGAAACCAAATAACCAATAAAATGATGCCGAAAATTTTTGTTTTACTGGACTGAAAAAGATGACATAGAGAATAATGAAATACAAAATAAATGTTGGAATAATATACAGTATCGGGATGATGTGCTTCAGTTCCTCATAAGTTGCCATGACAAATTCTTTAAAACTCAGATACAGTTAGATAAAAAAAATAAGAACGCCAAATTCAACAACAAAAATTATAACTAAAGTTTGAAAAAGAAACTACAGGTTATAACACTGTTTTACAACGGAGCATTCGAAGAAAATGACATTTTAAAAGAACTGTTGGAATAAAATAAAAAATGGTTAAAAGGGGCAGACGCATTTTAAAATACATCTGCTTTTTGGGGGGAACAAAATGTTAATGTACAAGATTTTTCGTTTAACCTTTGTAATTATCAGGCGATAAATTTTAATGTCTGATAATAAAATGCACTGAGCTACAAGTAATCAAAAATTGTAGAATGTTTTTACATGTAAATTTAAAAGCATGCTATAATTCTTCAATTTTTATTCAAAATTTTTAAAAAAAGACGACCATTAGAAAACTTGTAATTTAAAAAACTGTTTACGTTTTTAAAGTAAAACATACTTTTCAAAATACAGAAATAAATATTAATTTGAAATTACTGTAGTAAAAAAGGGGGCGAGTTTGTATTTTTGTAAGTTCACAATTTAAAAATGTTAGAATTTTTTACCCAAACAGCCAGTTATAATTCAAATGTTTATCACTTTGTAACACAGAAATGAAAAAATAAAACAATGTAATTGACAAAACAGATTAAAACAATAAAACAAAAATAATAAAATTCGAAAAATGAGATCACAGTAAAAATTATTCACTAGTTTTAGCAGCAAGAAAAACCGAATGATTGTCAGCAAGATCAACTGAAATAATTTTGTAACCAACAAGATGGGCAGAAGTAATTTTTTGTGGAGTAACAACGCATTTATCTTCGTCATCAGTATTCCCAAGACCAAGCTGTCCAACAGAGTCATAACCAAATCCATATGCATTTCCTAAAACCCTCTAAGTTTTATATTTTCAAAAAACAAACGA